>CM052541.1:140235089-140288023 GCA_028533065.1 Trachops cirrhosus
TTGACAAAGGGGGCAGCAACATAAAATGGAGTAACAATAACCTCTTCAACAAATGGTGTTGGGAGAACTGGACAGCTACATGCAAAAAAATGAAACTCGAACACCAACTTACACCATACACAAAAATAAATTCAAGGTGGATAAAAGACTTAAATATAAACCATGACACCATTAAAGTTCTAGAGGAGAACATAGGCAGGAAAATCTCAGATACTGCACGCAGAAACATTTTTACTGGCACGTTCCCTAGAGCAAGGGACATATAGGAAAGAATAAACAAATAGGATTTCATCAAAATAAAAAGTTTCTGCATGGCTAAAGAAAACAGTATTAAAATAAAAAGAGAACCAACTGTATGGGAAAACATATTTGTCAATGATACCTCAACTCCAGTGTTTTAATGTGGATTTTTCTCTAACTTTACTATCTTATTATATTTTCACTTGGTGAAACATTGTTTTCTACTATGTTTTAGTCCTATGAACATGGTTTCTTCTAGTTTTTTTAATATATATATTATATATTATATATAATCTTGTGTTTTTTAGACAAACACAAGAGGATAGAGCTTTCCCATGGATTAAGCTCTGGATCTGGTCAAACAGAGATAAATCTTTGAATGAGGCTTTCCTAGGGAACCACCAGACAGGTTAGATAATGACAGTTTATGGGGATGGAGCTTTCTGGAAATCTGTAGATCCATTCTTCCATCTCTAGTGGCTGCTAGGTTCCTGTGACCTTGGCAGTAAGACTACTCATTTTCTATGCTCATAGTGACCTATGAAGGAACAATGGAAATATAGTAAGTTAAACTTCCACATAGTTCACTGTTTTGTTTGATTTTTAAGTTTTTTAAATTATATTTTTATCACCTGTTATCTCTGTTATGCGCCCCCACAATCACTACACTGTTGTACATGTCCATGAGTCCTTTTTCCTTTTTGCTCCACGCCTCCACCCCTAACCTGCCCCCACCCCTTAGCTTCATCTTGTTCTTCATCAATGAGTCTATCTATATTTTGCTTATTAGTTCAGTTTGTTCATAAGATTCCACATATGAGTGAAATCACATGGTATTTGTCTTTTTCTAACTGGCTTATTTCACTTAGCATAATGTTCTCCAGGTCCATCCACACTATTACTAAGGTTAACATTTTCTTCTTTTTTACAGCTGAGTAGTATTCCATTATGTAGAGTTTAGACCATTTTTCTTGAGTAAACACTCCCCAAATTGCTAAAAGTATTGTTAATTTTCAGAGTTTTGAAAAAGCTAATTTTCACAACTTCTCCTGTGTCTTTATTGTTTTTATATAGGAGCACATTTTCAGAAGTCCTTACTCTCTCCCCCTAGAAGTACTCATCTTTGTTGGTATAATTTTGATCACTTGGATAATATGGTGTTTGCCGAGCTTCTCCATTTTAGAGTTATTTATCTTATAATTAATAATAATTTTGTGGAGAGGTAAGTAGGGTCTGTGAAGTTATCTTGTTTCTAATACATATTTCTATTTATTACTTTATGGACTACTATTTTATTCAGTGACTTATGATTGTTCTTGCTATTATTTATTTTAATAATCAAATCATCCCAGAGTTGCCAAATGTAAAGCATTTGAAGCAGGTTTTTGTCTTTTGATATGTCTGCATTATTCTCAGAGGATCATTTCTATAAAAATCACATGTTCTAGATCATTCTTTATTTTCCTTACCAGGTCCTGAAATACAGCATTTCTCTGAGGTGCTCTGGTTGCTTTCAGTGGATAGCGGAATACAGAAACCAAGGCCTGGACACGAGTTGTACCTATCTTTGTAAGTGCTGCTGTTTCTAGGCCTTTACAGTTTACAGAGCTAAGGAATATATGTATACATGTGTATAGTTTTCATGTGCATATATGCATAAAGTTATACATGTACAAATGTGTAACATTTGTTATCTATTATGTTATGTAATATTTTCATATAATTTACTTTTGTAAATAGCTGTATACAGGGGGTTGGCAAAGTAGTTTTAGAGTTTGTCTTGTGATGAAAGACATTCAAGGTTTGACCATTACAATAGCTTTATTAACTCTGTGTTTTATGTACTCACAACTGTAACCTATTTTTCCCCACCCTGTATACTCAAAACTTAGACTGCATTCTAATAACTCAAATTCCATTTGCACAAAAGACCTTTATTCTCTTTCTTCTCTTCTCATATGTATCCTCCATTTCCTGTAACTACCCTTACCATAAATATATTTACTCATTTAAACAAATCTTCCTCCATAAAACCAACTTCCATTGCCATTGTCTCCATGCCAACATCTCCCTTACTTAGCTTTGGCTCACAGACCACACCCCCATCACATCACGTGGAAGTTCTTTATTCCCACCCTGAGCTAAACCACTGCTCCTAAAACGCCCTTCTGATGTGCACTGACTCTGAAACCTTGTACCGGATGTCTGTCTTACTCAGAAGGCCTCCTCACTCCTCTCGTTTCTGACACCCTGTGCTGCACGGCATCTTCTCTCCTCTGCGGGTGCCCTTTTCATCCCGTGTAGGCACAGACCCTCTCTAGCCGGCCACTACCCACACAGATGCCTTCCTCATCCTGCCTGCACTCTGACACAGAATTTCTGGCTGCCTTCTGAAGGAAAGCACTCTTTATACTAGTCGGACCCAATACTCTGGTCAGTCTACAGCTCTGTGTGGAGGTTCTCCTCCACATACTTGCTTAGGCCCCGCCCCTCACCTGCATCCACAGTGTGGCTAAGCCATCCCTGTGTCCAGCACTACCATACACGACCTTGCATAATGGCTGTCAGAGTAAACTGACCAAGAAGGAAAAGCAACAGACAGGGAAAAGGAAGAAACCATTTGGAAATTTTACATCTCGTTTTTATACAATATTCTGTATATCCTAAAGTTACACAAATATAATTTGTCTAGTAAAATAAATACATTTTGCTACTGTATCTTTCAAAATAGTGCAGTTTTTTGAAATTCTAAAATCTTTGACCAACTGCTAAATTTTGTTTATAGCATACATTTCTTAGTCTGAAGCAGTTCTTAAAGAATGAAGGCACACAAGGTCAATGACTTCAGATTTTCTGGTTGAATTTATAGAAATATATTCTTGTATAACTCAAATTCTGTTACTCATAAGGGAGTACCGAAATTGTTCCCACATACTACCCAAATACTTTTGTATTTTTACTGGTTTAAAATGTAAAAAGCAAGTAATTTATAAATAGTTTATAGCCTTGGAAATTATTTACAATTAAACAAAACTTGTAATGCATAAATATATTCTACATAAAGGGATTACTAGATAGATAGATAGATAGATAGATAGATAGATAGATAGTAGATAGATGATATATAGAGAGAGATATTTATACTGTCCTACATAGTGCCTGTGTGTATCAAGCATACATAGTTAGCTACATGTTGTTATGTACTGTGACTACATATGCACACAGTTAACACATATATTATCATACATGGCCATTTCAGGAGTATTCATTTTCATTAGATTAAAAATTGAGGCTTAAAACATGTCCCTTTTATTTGGGACATCAATCATTCTTGATTTTTATGCTCATGGGTATTTTGCAAAAATGAAATAGAAAAGGAAAATAAGGTCCACAGTAAGTTAATTTTTGTAATTTCAACCTGATATACTGAGAGAAGTTAAGAAAATAAGAAGAAAAATAGAAAAATCCACTAACAATTTTTCTGTCATTAACTGAATTCACTTTAACTGACAGAGTTAAGGAATGTTGAAGCTTAGATAATGAAATGTAATGGCATCATTATTCTTTAAAAAAATAAAGAAGGGAGAAGTATACTGTCAATTGTTGGTAATCACCATGTTAACCTATAAATGATTCAGTGAGTCTATGTTCTCTAGATTCAGGGACAGAGAGAGGATATTAGAATAATGGATTATTTCTTACATTTGTGTACATACAGATAAATTTTTAGCATTCTAAAAGTTAAAAATTCAGAAGCAAAACATGAGGAATTACATTGCAAAAGCCATAATTGCAGCAAAATCAATTATACAATTTTTCTTGATCTCATTTGAAGCTTTAACATCACACATTCTGTTTATTTGCTTCTGGCCTAATAATCCTCTGCATGCTGGGAAAAATCTTTGTTCTCTGATAGAAGTAATAAAGCGGTCTGCACGATTCCCTCTTGTGAGACACAGAGTGTTCCTATTTTATTTAATCTGTTGGTGTGCAGCCTTTTCAAAGTAAATACTTCACACACATTGAACAGAGAAAGACATGGAATGGGGCTGGCCCGAGAAGTGTAAAAATTAAAAAGTGCCCTGTGAAGAAATAATGATGGCTCTCTAAAAAATTAAATAAATAAGAATCTTGGGTCAAGTGGGCCTTGACTCTTATTGCTACCAGAGTGTGCAGTGCTTCATATTCTCCCAACCCCCCCTGTTCCATTCAGTTGTTCCTGCTGAATAGAAAGCATGGAGAAAATGAAGAGATCTAAATGCCAGCAGGAGATGAGTTGCATTCTTTTAGGCATGTCCTGAACCTAGTCACCCAGAACAACTTGTGATCCCTGGACAAAGCCGTTCACAGCAGGTGGCCATATCAAGAAATTTTCCTCCTGGAATTAGATATTATCCCAGGAATCACTAGTGAGTCAAACATAATGCCTCATCCTGCTGGGTCAAGTAGGATTCCATTTCAATTTCTTTACACAACGATGCGTTTCATCTTGTCTGCGTACAATGACAGTGCTCAGGCTTGAAATAAATTGAAGTGCCTGAAAGGCAGAATTATCCCTTGAACCTGCAGCATTCCCAACCCCAAAACATACATTGTCAAGTGAGTTCCAGATAAGCAGGATCTTCAGCAAGTGTTTGTGCTGGTTGGCTTCCTTTAATCATACTCCCTTTTGTAAAACGGATTTTCGAAGGGAAAGATAAATCATTGCTGAGGGAAAAAAAGGTCATTTTCAAAAGGCTTAAGAGGTTCATTTTGTGTGGCTTTCCAAGGTGAAACAGGTAATTCAGAGTAGTGAAAGTCTTTTGTGATCAACTTAATTTATCCTTCATATTACCAAGAAAAAAAAACTATTGAAATAAAACTGAGTAAAATTCTTTATAACAGTGTTCCCTCTGATAGAAAGTGATTTCTTGTTTTCTAGAATACTCTCCAAACTTTAGCAAAGGAAAGTTCAGATTGAGAGCAAGATTTTCCTCCACCTCTTCTTCAGAAAACATAACATTGTTCTGGCTGTTTGGCAGGTGTATTTCAGTACTTTTATTAATGCCTACAGAGCATCACCTTAGCTTCAGCCTGACTGTGGTGCTAAAGGACACTTTTCTCCAACATTCGGTTATGTGTGAGACCTTTAGATACATAGACATGTGAGAAAATCCAAAGAATCACATTTTATTTCTGTTTTACAAAGATGAAAGATCTTTTTTAAGTAGTCAAGTATTTTTTCAATCTTTAACTATATTCCACATGTAAGAGTAGTTCTCTTGAATATATTTATGGAAAAAGTTGATACGGAAAATAGAAATACATTAAATTTTAATAATTTTAATACATTAAGACTTGTTATGCAAAAATTACTATTAGAACAACAGGACAGAATAAATTAAAATACATCATACATGGCTTGGGATTTAATGCATGTTTCCTATGAAATTATTTTGTTTGGTTTTGGCTTCTCGTACTTAAATGTGCATTTTTAGGCAGTGTGGAAAGTCATTTAGAATGAAAAAATAACTATATTTCAAATTCTTACACAAGTTTAGAACACATTGTTATTTTTATTTATGTAAATGAATATTCAACAGTGATCCCCATGTTGAAGTAAACTTAGATATCAGATGATGACTATTAGAGTTGTTTTCTTCCAAATCTTACATACTGTGTGGTTGTGTAAATTGTGGAATGAATTGCTATAATTCTGCAGATTACCTGCTGCTAGAAAAAATCAGGCAGTTGTGAATGCACGTTTGCCCGCCAATCACACAGAATTTAATCTGAGGGGTATAGGGGATTTATGAAGAGGGAAACAGTTGTTACGTGACACCTTCCTTCCAGGGCCACTTTAAAAGAATTTCACTTACTGAAAAGAAAGGATCCAGTGATTTTAGAAAATATATTAAAAATATGCATCAATGACTAGGTGTTTTTAATATTTTAGTTTTTATTAACTTTAACATTTTATCATTATTGTATTCCATTAATGTTGCAAAGATCTATTGAATTAGTTTAGATATGAGCTCTAAGAATTTCCACAGTTTTCCTAACCATGTCCAAGTATATACCTCTTTGAGAAAAGACATATGTTATATTAATGTTTTAAGTTTTTCTCCAAATTTGTAGAGCATTTCATCATTATTTATATCAATATCTACATTTCTGGTACATTTATGTATTTTCTTATAGTGAATACATTGAAGTAGTAACTCATGTTATATAATTTCATATACATCATTACATTTATATCAAAAGTTGGTCAAACCTTGTTTAATAATGCACTAAAATTTAAATGTTCTATTTAAAAAACAAATAAATATTTGAAATGACTTTACCAAAAGTAAACAGGAGAGGACTATTTGCTGTACAAGATGATTTTCATTTTAAAATAGATATTTTTCTTTTTAACAGGTAAATATCAACATCTTAAAACTAGGAAAATAATATTTAAATTTTTAATTCTACATAATTTTTAGAATTTAATTTCAAAATTCTGAGTAGACATTCATATAAAAATTGTTCTGGGAGAAACAAGTGTTTTTCACTTGAATTCTTCATTAATATACATTAGTCAGTTGTTGATAAAATACTTTCACAGGTAATTTTTCAGATCACTGAAAACTTTTTTTTCAGCTTTTATGTTTTTGTACAAGACTATTCTTTATGAACATTTGTCATAACCTTTGTCTGAATGTTCTTATTCAGCTATGTATAAGTCTTTAAAGGAAAGAAAAGGGGTTTTCCCCCTCTGCTTTTATAATCTATAAAAAGTAATAAAAATGTTCTGCTCCAAAAAGGGACTCCTTATGATGTTGTGCACTGATGAAGAAAAAGTTATAATACAACTTCTATCTTCTGCCTTTTAGTTTTTTAACATGGAATATGATCTAGGGTTAAGAAAAGGAGTTTTTGTTTGTTTGCTTGTTTGTTTTGTTTTAACAATCTATAAAATGTAAATAGTATTGGATTTACATTTTTGCATTTAGGAATATTTTCATATGCATGCAGGTTACTATGCAAAAATGTTGAAAAATCAAATGTGTCAAACAGACTGGGCTAGGATATGGTATAATAACAGCCAACCCCCAAATCCTGGTCCCTTAAATGGCTTCTCACCCTGCATGACATTATGTGGCAGTGGGGCTTTCCTGTCGATGAAGTCTTTAGAGGCCCAGGTTGAGGGTGCAGTGATCACCTCACATGGTGCTCATCACCATGCCAGAAGGAATAGGAGAATGTGGCAAATTGTGCATGGGCTGTGAAAGTTATTATCTGGAAATGAGTTGTGTCTGCTTAAATTTCACTGGACAAAGCAGGACATCTGGCCACAGCTAAATACAAGAGGGTAGGAAGTATAATCCTGCCTTGTGCCTGCAAGGTAGAAGAAGCTGGATTCTTATCAAGCACAATTAATGACAGCCTAAGCAATTTTTGCCATCAGTCTTGTCTTTTCCACTTTCTGCAAGAAATCAAACTTCACCTATGTCTGTGACTCGATGAATCACTTAGGATGTATTCTTTCAAATCTTTTCCTTTGAAAAATACCAGGTTCTCCCTGTAGAGATATGAGAGTTTTCCTTGTTCCAAGCTGGACTCTTCTCAAAACGTTTTAGTTTGATTAACACAGGTTATCAGCTTCTGCATTCTATTAATCAGGCATACCTTTGATTGGTAGCCATCGTTGCATTTAATATTTTTGCTTTATTATTAACATCAGGATTTTAGTTATTAACAGGAGCCTCTTAAATAACTAATAAAAACACCTGTAAGCACTTTAAGACAGTGAAGCATTGTGCTCAATATAAAGGCTCATAGTTCACTTAAACACAGACACTGCCCAACTGCCATGCAGGGTCAAGGATAAAAGTAGTGGCAGAACAGCCAGGTCCAGAGATGCATTCTGGTAATAAATTCTGTGCCTCCCACAGCTTTGTGTCCTCAAGATTATTTCTCTTATAGCATCTGTTCTCAAAACATTTTAGACCCACCAAGTGGGAGACAGTATCTGCCCACAGGGACAAGAGAAAACATGTTTTTAAAAGAAGAAGAAGAAAGGACTGTTTGTTTTGGATGGAGTGTTAGAGATGTGAAGGAAGAAACAGGGTTTGGAATATCTGGAATGAGGTATAAGAAGTGGTATGGCTGGGAACCACATGTCTAAGAGACAAATAGATATTGATATAATGACAATAAGAAAAAGAAGACATAAAATGTGGGGGACTTACAAAGATTTCTGGTTTTGCAGTACTTCAATGATTTCTCAGTGGAAAAGTTTTAGCTTGGGATATGAAATCCAGAGCATTTAACCTTGCAGAGGAACTGAATTGTAAAATCCTAACTTAGAAAATAAAATATCAAAATTGTCGAAACAAAAATAAACTGTGGGAGTCAGGATAAGGATATCACGGATAATGTCAGGAAGTTAAGAGAGTAATAGTTACTTTTCCTAATTTTATATGGAGGATAAACATAAGGTAGCTTAAAAATAACATCAAGACAAAAGTTATTTAAACTTAGTTGAAAGTGTAGTTGCAAATGAATGTATTATGGCTAGTGGAAGAGTATATGTTACCTTAGATATTTGAGGATAATAAAGACAATGAATCATTTTTGTTCCTATAGCCAAGGATTTTGAAAGTAAATACAAAAAATTGTATTACTAGTATTCTGGAAAAAAAAGAGTGTATAATAAGAGATAATAAGACCAAAGAGGTAATAAGCCATAAAACAATACTGAAATTGAATAATGCTCAGAGAATGCAGGGAAATAAAGTATAAGCTGTATTGTTATAAAATATAAAAATTTTTACTTCTCTTAAACTCATTATATAGTAGAAACAAATTTCTTGACTAGACCCTTCCCCTTCATTCCCCATGTATAAAAGTCACAGGGAGATGGTGACAGGAGTTAAACATGAGAACTTAAGGCTATCCTAAGACCTTTAATACACCAGAGAAATCTTGGAGAATTCTCTGGAATTGCAATGGGAATGATATAAGGGAAAAGCATCCTTGACACAAACAGTTACATTTAGTGGTCAGGGAAACTTTTGGTGACATAGATCATGCATGGTAAGATAAACAGTATAAGTTTAAGTTGTTTATTGTGATTATTAAATTCTTATGCAATGTTCTTGATTAATAAGAAACACATTTCATCTCTTCAGCTCAATCCAATGAATAATTATTGAGGTCCCATCATATTAATGTGTGTCAGATGTACAAGTGTGAATAAGAAACAGAGTCTATCATTAAAGTTTTCACAATTTATTCATCCCTAAAGCAGGAATAGAGAGAGAGATTGAAAAGCAACTCCTGACATCACAGGGGGAGAGTGCTATTCAGCAGTGTGAATCAAGGACTCTGAACCTGGAGATGAAGGGAGCAGAAAGGATCACTTCAAAGAAGAGAACACTTTTGATCAGAAGCTTGAAGGATGAACAGAGTTTCACTAGACAGAAAATAAAACACAGGTATTTGGAAGTCCCTAAAAAGCATAGAGATTGAAATTCCCTTCTGTGATTGGGGTCAGCATGGGAGTAATTTGTTGCAAAAAGAGAGAAGGTCAGGGTGATTTATTATCTAGACAGAAGATGCAAACATAAAGTAATACGAATGGAATGATATAACCTTTTTCTTATCGCTAATTCTATGCTATTGAGTGCAACAACAGATTCAAGTTTCCAACACCATTCTCTTTGTCTTCTCTAACATAGTTCATCCTCCTATAATGGTGTCTCAGTCACCATCACCATCTTCTAAGACACCCAAGCTAGAAAGCTAATGTCACCACACATAGTACAAATTTATCTTTTCTATTTTAAAAATTCTTGGATTTGTAAAAAAAAAAACCAAAATAATGAAACAAACAAACAAAAAACTCTGCCCTCCTACTTCTAACTAGTCCCTAAATTTATTCAGTGCATCTTACAGAATGTTCCCAATTTTGCTGATTTCTTTCCATTTTTCCTGCAGAATCTCTAAATCAGATCTTCATAATTACAGATCTGAATTTCTGCTGTTAGTTTCTAACTAGGATCCTTGCATTCCCTTAACCACTCTCTCTAAGCTATTATCCTAACAGCCTGCAGATATGTCCCCTCTTTGAATTTCAGAGACACTCATGTCACTTTTCTCATCATGAATGTCAGTGCCAAAATGCTTAATGTGACATTAGACCATTATTTCCCTGCATACAAACTGCAAACTAATTCTACAAAATTGTTCTCTATCAATAATGGTTCATAGAGTCATCTCTCTTCTGCTTGCCTTCCAAATATAGGTATACAGGTATATGGAAAACAATGATAGAGCTTCACAATTCATTGATTATATATATTTGTGTGTGTGTTTGTATAATCCCCATCCTACATTTACTATGGTTTTTTCATCCCAAGCCTCCATCCACTGGAAAACTACTACTAACTAGTGCCCCATATTAAGAACATTGCGCTGGAATGGGAATAAAGGATAGAAACTGTACTGAATAAACTAAAAAAAAAATTTTAAAAAAGAACATTGTGGCTTTTAAATTGCTAAACATTTTCAGAAAACTCATTTGATGTGATTAAGTTGTTGCTAACATGATTTCCAAATTTGACTTCACTTACAAATGTTCACATTTACTAAATCCACAAGGCCCTGTCTTTGAGCTAGGTTGAGGTGAGAAGTGAGGGATGTGGTACAGAGTAAGGAACTCATGACTTTCAAATACAGTGCATGCTGTTTTGCGACCCAGACAGTACAAACCTCACAAAGTGGAGATAGTAGGAAGGAAGCCCCAAATGTCCTGATTTATGGAGGTGCATGGCCCCTGCAGCTGCACAAGCCCTGGCTGAACTGTGATTCACAGGGCTGCGTGAAGCCTTTCTCCTCTTAGTGAATAGCATCTGCTTTTGGTGTGAACGAAGAGTAGGCAAACTTAAAATAGTGTTGGATCCCTTCCCATATATAATTCAAAGCTTCTCTTTTAAATTAATTATCCATCGGCAAACTTTCAAAAATGTATCCTCGTATCACAGGGAAAAAAAGTAAAATCTGACAAATGATGTCCAAGAAGGCTGGTATTGCTGTCATTGATCAAGTTATGAAGCACATCATCCTCATTTTATGATAAGTAGTATCTGTTTTTCTTAATACAGCTTTTTTGTTTCTGAATAAATCAGTTAAATTTGTAACTGAAAGGTTGTAATAAGAATCCCCAGCATCACAGATTTTATGAACAAAGCAAAGGTTAGGTTGAAATGCAGTGGGTATGACTGTATAAAGAGAGACAGATCAATGGCTAGTGAATATTTTATATTTTAATAGTTTATGTAGGTGGGTTATTAAATAACAAAACTATATATAATAAGGACAATAAAATGCATTCACTCTTTTATCTTACCATGGACAATGACCTAACTAATTTTAAATCATGTAACTAAGGAAATTTGAGGGTAGAAGATCAAAACACCTTTCCATGTTGTATGAAAGAAATGATGACTAGAGATACCAGAGTGAAGGAAAACACATTACTAAAATCAATTTAATCAGGTTAACTTGAAAGGACATTACCACCTTCCCAGAAAACTGAAAATTAACTTAAGATTATTCACTTCATATCAAACAAATATTGAGAATCTAATGCAGCAGTTCTTTACCTGCTTTTAGAAAACCTCACATTATAAAACAATTTTTAACATTTTACCATGGAAATTAATTTAAAACCATCTTTGAAAGAGGATTTCTTTCTTCTCTGAGGAGTTCTTTATTAGTGTTAAAGGGGTAAGAGCGCGAGCAGCAGCAGGGAACCATTGAAACAGAGGTTCGAATGCCTGTTTCCAAACGAGACCAGATTTTAGTATTTCATACAAAAAAGCAGAACAATACCATTTCCTGTGGGACTTCTTCAACATATATAATAGCTGCTATGAAGCAACAGAGTATTATTGACATAAAGCTAATAGAGGTATTTTTTCTTTCTTTAAGCTTTGATTTTAATTCTTACTGTAGAATATGTGATAACTCAAGGAAATCTAGAATACAACCAGAAAAAAATGCTTACAGACTAGGCAATGTAAGGCACTTATGTGGAAACCTGATTTTGTTTCTTGAAACTGAACTTTTTCATAAAGCATCCAGCTGCAGAATGGTAGAGCACAGAAAACAGTGGGGGATATAAGTTGCCTTCAATGATATTGCAATTGTTCTGATCAGATATTTACCGGGTATCATTTGTAGAAACATTATTTAGTAGCCAGGTTAGCCAAGTTCAAGAATAAATTTTCAGATTTTTATTTAAAAATTAAATTAAAAAAACATATTGGGTCACCATACAAATAATCATTGTTAAATTATTTTCAATTTATTTCAAACACTCGTTAAATTCTTCTTTCATCTGGTATGATGAAGACAAGATGTGAAACACCCTTTAGGAGTGAATACTTAATGCAAAATATTTCTTCAAATAGGAAAGAGTAGATGCAAAGTTTAAGAGCTCTTCGCCTTTGGAAAGTGGCAGCTTAAAGATACACTAACATTCCTCAGCTGCTTAATGCCTTTTTCATGCTGCTCACGCATGCATGCCTGCACACACATAAACACAGACACACACACAAGTACTATGCTCATTTGCGGGCAAATAGATGGTGTTTCTATTTGAACTGATTAAGATATAGTTTTAAAAATAGGCTTTTGGCTTTTGAAATGGCACCCGTAATACCAAAGTGACATAATACTGCACTTCTGTAATTCAAATGGGCTGCCATTGAGGCAAGGAAAGCAAGTGCCTCTGTGCAATTTTCCTCCTTTTTTTTGTGAGTTAAGCAGATTTACTCTTCAACGGTGGAGCTTCCGCGGATGATTATGACATCAAAGTGTGACAGACAGTGATTATGTACTGCAGGGAGAAAAGGCGGTTAAAAAGAGACAATTCATTCCCATAGCTTAAAGGGACAATTTCCTTGGCCAAAACTGAAATAAACTCTATCGTGCCAGGCTTCTCTTTGAAAGAAAGGAGAGTGGCGGCTTAGTCTGTTTCGTTTGATTTTTCACTTCCTTTCATAATTTGAATTACACTGTCTCTCCATACACCCAAGTACCTTTCCGACCGCATTTACCCACCATCTGCATATGTTGTGTGATCTGGTTTTTTTTACCCAATTATTTAGTAGATTTGAGTATTTTTGTCAGCAGATTTCTCAATATCAGGAGCTTTTACTTTAATGAAACTGGCATCTGGAGTTACAGCCCGATTTTGTTTTATTTTTCCAGTTCAGCTATAACCTCTTTCAATTTGTGACCTCTCTTTGGTTCTCATAAAGCGCTTGGAAACTGTACATGCAGTGTTTTTCAGTCAGAGCTTTGGGCATTTATTAGAAAGATTAAAAATTAGTGATCATTTGTTTATTTTATATTTAATCTTACTGTTTCTAATTCCCAGCCTATTAAAATACTTTTTCCTGGAATATAATAATTACATTAGCTAAACATTATATCACATGTTACTGAATTTAACAAAACCAAAAGTAATTTATATTTAATTTATAGTTTTGTTAGGAAAAACCACCTTGATTCTTAGCCAGATGCACTGCTTTAAATATAAAATTAATATATAGTATCTGACATTTTAAAATAAATATTACATAATATCCTGACTTTTAAATAATGATTTAAATATTCAACTTTGTTTTCTCCTGAAAAACTGCCAGTACTTTTAATGGTGTGTGAATTGTTTTTAAATATATTTTTAGAGACCTATAATTATAAATCTTTTAAATTATGCTGCCCATATAGTCAAACAAAATATATTATTTAAACATATGAATTATTTGAATATTGAATTTATTCTCACAATGAGTAAATTATTGAGAGGAAGTCAATTGCATCTCTTTAATGAGACATAGAAGTAATGGAAATGACCATAATATATTTATTCAAGGCATAGATGTGTCTTTTCTCCTGAAGTGGGTGTCACCTACTAGAATCTGTAACAAAATTTTCTTGAAGTGTTTATAAACTTTCCACTCAGGGAAGGAAACCAGCTATACAGAGTATATTCAAAATGTGAATAATTTCAAAAATATTTGAAAATAACTTAAAATGCAGTGACATTCAAATAAATATTAACAGTATTTTCTATAAGTGAAAATTTTAGAACATATATTTTAAAAGGATTCTATCTCCCTATATTCAAGTTTGAGTTCCTGAAGAAAGCTAGCATGCTGTAAAAGTATATTTTAATATCAAGATCAAGTATTAAATAAGACTCCTAACCCTACTGCTTTACTATTCAAAAATAGCCAATACTGTGTAACATATTCTGCAATATTTTATTCTTGAAACGTGTTTTGAAATGCTTTTCATGCTGCTACTCTTGTTGATATTGTGTTATTTTTACATTGTAAACAATGTGCTCTTAGTTTAAACTGAATAGCACCCCCTTGCACATTTGGTGTCCTTCCTAAAATCTTTCTGCCAATGACTTCAATATTGTGTGACATAGTGTTACTGACAGAGCCTGCCCTCCAGGGGTTCACTTGTCTGTTGTCAGGTTATCAAACTCTATGTTGTCTATCTATGTGTCTGTCTGTCTGTCTATCATCTATCTAGTCATTCCATCAATTGCAACATCAGTGTTCAAATTATTTGATATCATTAACTACTCTTGCATCTTAAAATCAAGGCTTTCAAAAATGGAGGGGGTCTTATGAAGCATATTCATGCATCTAAGTTATGTCTTTACCAGTGACACTATTATTCATATCATTGACTATATGTCCCCAGGCTAAGACCTGAGCATATACAATTTATTTTGTGGAGCTTCACAATCAAAGAAAATCATGAGGAAAATGATATTGTAAAGTTTTTTTCCCCATTTAAAAGTGAGAGAATTTACTTAGATAAAATGCAGTTACAGGGTTAGGCCATCTTTGTTACGTGGATCAAGTAGGCATCAGTGTATTGGCCCTCAATTTTATAAATTTTCTTCAATAGTATAGATTTATAATTTCCTAAATAATTGGATGTTTTAGAGGTTATTCTTTTTTAGTTTTAATTATAATGTTTGTCAATAACTGTGTTGACACAAGGTAGAAAGTAAAATCAGACTATGAAAAACTTAACCTGCCTGCCTTGGCAGTGGTAAATAAAACTTTGGAACATGTTGGATACTGATAAAGATATCAAAATCCAATCACTTGTACCTATGACTGTAAAATTATGCAAGCTTCTTTAAGTAAGAAAATATATGTTGACGAGTATTTGCTGACATGTACTTATTTTCTAAGTTGTTATTTAATTATTTTCAAGATATGCTATCTTGAAAATAATGAGAAGTTTTTCTAAGACGCTTCACCACTAAAATCTTATTTTTTCATTTTGTAACATCATGAAGCAGCATGTCAATGGCAACAGTTGTGACATGGCTGCCTTTTCTCTCATGCGCACATTAAACTTGCCAAATGGGGGTCAGGCTCTTATGAGAAAATCCTCCAAATGATAATAGAAAATTCTGGTAGAAATTACTTTTGATAGCAAAGAGGACACTATTATATAGAAAATATGGATTTTGATGCCTATGAGTCAAAGTTATTCAGAGAATGTTTCTGGAAAAACAAACTTGAACATAAAAATGATTTGAGAATAGTTTACACAATTTATTTTACTCATGGTAACTTTTTATTTATTACATAATTTGTACATATAAAAACCAATGATTGAATTTAACAGTTTATTCAATAAATAAAATATCTAGATATCATCTATAGTGAAATAGAAATCTATTTATAGAGAAGGAGATACATAGGCATATAGGTACATACACCAACTGATAAGAAACTCTGTATTATAGTATAACTGATGTTTTCCTTCTCATTAGTAAGTTAATAATGTTATCACTTAAAACCAATAGCTGTGATGCCATAACTAATGGAGGACTCCAAGCTCACCTCAGCAACTCCCCTTACACCTCCCTGCATCAGTAGTATTACCTGTTCAAGATCTCTTCATGCACTTTTGTTTCTCAATGACTATGTACAGATCATTCTTGTTCAATAAAATGCCCCTTTTCCCCTTAACTTCTCCACTTAATTTGTTTAATTTTTAAGATCATTTAAAAAGGCACTTCCTTGGTGAAGTTGTTCTTTATTATTATAGAATTATTATAGTTTCTTGTCCTTACTTTCACACATAAGACTATGAATTACAATTTTCCCCATCTCTCTCTTTCTCTTATATACTATAACTATACTATATACATACACATACATTATTTTTATATTTAATATTTATATTCCTACTTAAATGGTTTGATATTTTTAATTCCTACTTAAATGGTTTGGTCCCCTACTATAACACTTTAGCATATGTTAATTTTATGTACATTTCCTTTATGTTTGCCTAGTCTCATAAATGTTGAATAGATAGTAAAAGCAAAAGGATAAATGACTTCATAGCTTAAATATATTAATCTTTAAAATACATAAGTAAAAGATACTTAGCAATGTCACTTTAGAATGGCACTACACATTGAATTCCTGCTCTCAGTAAGTGATATCTGTGATATGTTTGGCTCAGTAAGTATTATTTGAAATAATGAGGAAATAAAATTGTCAATAGTAAATATATATCATACATTTTCATAATTTATTTATATTTTACAACCATGGTTTAACAAGTTAGTTAGTGTTATTTATAGTGTCAATACTAAAACTAGAAATTAAATTTTTTCTGGGTCTCTTACCCATTTATTCTGAATAACATTATATCCAACAATGTTTGTCCTGGATTACTGCTGAGATTTGAGAAGATTGCGAATGGATTAGTGCAATTTATTCTCACTATATAAAAAATCAATACTTATTGATGGAAGATTAAAAATTGTCCATTTCCAAAAGACTTTCATATGTAGAAACATATAGTTTTATTAATATATTGATAAATTTTCAAATAAGTCAAAAAATAACCTTACATGCAAAACAATTTTCATATTTATCTTGCTTTATTATTTACTTTAATACAAAAGTATTTTCAAGTTTAATATATTTAAGTTATGAATCCACTTATCCTTTTGCTTTTATTATCTAATCAAACATTTATTAGACTAGGCAAAAATGGAGGAAATATGCTTGAAATTAACACATGCTTGAGTGTTATAGTTAAGGGACTACACTCTCCAGGTAGAATAGCACTGAAAAATCAATTATGCTTAAACCTGAACTTTAGCCTGATCAGAATGTGACACCCATGTCGCTTCTTGCATCCTTGTTTATGTATATTTTCCTTATAAAGCTTCCTTGACTGCAATTGATTTAAAAAAAAACACCAACATTATCCAAAACATTTTATTTAAATTATTTCTTCTCTTTTTATTCTTTCTTTGATAAAATGTTTCATTTTTCACCATGATGGATTGTTATTTATAATTTACACCTGCTTTACTTAGTAGTGGGATCTGTGAATATAGCCCTCAAAAAGAAAGGGTCACGAAGTATGGTGGAATGATCAACTGCTATTCTCTTGGTTTTCCATATTAGATGCTGTTATTTATTATTAGACAGAGGGGAAGGGAGGGACAAAGGGAGGGCAAGAAATGTTGATGTGAGAGAGAAATGACAATAGGTGGCTTCTGGCACATCCCCAACTGCAGACCTGGCCTACAACCCAGGTATGTGCTGTGACTGGGAATTGAACCTGTGACCTTTTAGTTCACAGGCCAGTGATCAACCCATTGGGCCACATCAGCCAGGATAATAAATACATCTTTTTAAAAAATTATAAAAAATACATACTTTAAACTTATAAGACTTTTTAATAAATCTTACTTCTTTCCTTAGTAGCTCTGTACCTTTGGCATACTCTTTAAACTACTCTGTGCCTAAATTTCCTTATCTGTAAAATGGAGATGATAATAATAAATGACTTAACTCATAGGATTTTTGTGGGGATTAATATATGTGACATACTTAAAACAGGGTACACAACTTTATTTCACAGTTACGTTTGATATTATTGTCATTATTCCATTTGGATAAGAAAATAATTCCTGACTAAATATTTTTTCATACTCTATCATGCTTTCTCACTTCAATTAGGTCAATCTATTCTACTACTACAGAAAGGAAGAATAAGCTTATCCTGTGATTCAAACATGGCAGGACAGAAAGGTGAAAAACAAGTACTAGATTTCAGTTTAACATATAAAAAAAAGCCCTGAAAAAGCCTTTAATTAGTGAAACTACTTGCTTCATGAATTAATAAGCTTTTTGGTTGGACAACTGTCCAGATGGTTGCTGAAGGGATCCCTTAGTTTGGTGAGAGGGTGATTTAGAGAGCTCTTATCATCCTTACAAAAGAGTTGATGTTATTTGAAAACCAAATAGCATCAGCCTGCATGGGGTAATCTGAGGGGTGGCTATCTTGCTCAGGCCCTGATATAATGTTTAAAATACATGTCTCTTTCTTTGGATCTTGAGTCCACAGCTAAAATGCATCTTAAGTGTTTCTCATTTTAGTGTGGATTATTTAAAAACTAAGAAAAAAAGGAAAATTAAATTCTAGACATGAAATCTCATAAAAATAAGCTAGTGAAACACTAAAGATGAATTTAGTATAAATCAGTTAAGCCTCTTACATAGTCTCCAATTCAAACAGTTCTGCCACAGGTAAACCTAGGTGTCCAAGTATTTTTCTGTGACAGAAAGTCACTCTCAGCAAAGGTCAGTGCTGTAAAATAAGATGAATAAGTCACAGGACAGTGAAGAAAATACTAATAAACTTTTTTTTATAGGAGCATGTACATAAAGCAGATATCTGTGCTTCTGAAATCTCAGGATTTATCTTAAAGAGTTGGCATTCAATTATGTGCAATTAAGAGTGTTCCTAGAGCTTCATTGTATTGCAATCTGTGAAATGTAGTCAAGAAAATGGCAGAGAAAGTAATCTGATTAATTTTATTAATTACATTTCAAGGCCACCCTCAACTTGGCTCCCATCTTGCAAACATATTGTTCACATTATGGGTTCTTTCAGTAGTGATTATTCATTCAGGTATTGTCATACCCTGCATTCATCCCTCACAACTCCATTCTGGAAGTCTCACACATGAAAACATTGGCATGGTGGAGTATGCCGCCTGGTCTTGCCGTGCTCTGGACTGAAGATCCATCACTAATGAGTTTTCTTGCTATTCCTATCAGCCCTTCACAAAGCTTCTAAGGATACTGATCTAGAGCGGCTCAGCATAAACCAGTGTGGATCGAAAACTTCGTGTGTTCAGAGTCCTCATTGACTTCACTGAACCTTCCATGAAACAGAGGCACCAATCAAATATAAGGAAATGATTCTAAGAAACAACTCTCTAAATGGGTAAACCTTGTTTTTGCCCTTTATATTTGCATAAGTAATTTTACAAAAAGTGCAGCAAAGGAACACAAAGTGCAGTCCTAGGTCGTGCGTCATAATCAGGAGGTTAGAAGAATGGCCAAGTATTCTTCTACAACCATTTAAGCTTTTAAAGGTATAATTAAAAAGAAAGCTGCAGAAAAATAGCTAGACTGATGAGCTGTAATTATAGAAATGAGTATATGTGCTCACTTGTCTGTAAAAATACAAATACACATCCTGGCTAAGGTCCATCTAGAGCTTAAAGAAGAAACTAAGAATGAAGGAAAAATTATCCTATGTAAATATTCTAAATATCTTTTTTTGATGTTAAATAAATCTTAAAACAATAATCTTACAGTGTCTTAATTATGCAATATTTAAGTGTTCTAATTTTATTCTGATAAATGCAGAATTATAGGACATCAAAATTTAAAAACTGTGATTTGAAGAAATGTAATTTATGCATTGTTTGGAAATGTCTCTATACTGAAAATAGGTAAATTCAAATGAATAAAAACATTGGCTTTATATTACTCTTTCACATAAAGGAAAAATCCTGTCAGTGACAATTTACATACAGCAGTTGTATCTACAAAGTGTGAAGTTGTGTTTTAATCAAAAAGAGCTTACATGATTTTCCATTAATTCCTCAAATTAGTTACATAGAAAAGTAAATTCAATAATGAACCTAAGATATAACTTTAGTATAATTCTCATTTTTTTTACTTCAAAGTGTTCTTAATGTTATATTATTTTTAAAATGCTTGAACTTAATGGAATTTTCTCTATTTTTTAAATCAAAACTACCATTAAAGTAGGATTATTTATCCCTATTTGAGGTCATGAATCATTTAAATACAGTAACTTACTTGAAAGTAATGTTTATTTAGATATATAGTTTTTAATCTTCAGTATAAGAAAATCACATCATTTTCTGTTATAATATTCTCATACCTTCATTTTTCTTGTACACGTGGAAACATACACAGATATTTGGATAAAATTGACTATTTTTTCATTTTAAAAAGACTTTTTTATATAAGAAAAATGTTCAAATTTTATTATGAATATATGTTTATATTTATATTTAAGGATTAAATATAAATATTTTAATTTATATAGCTTTTAGTTTTCCTAAATTCTTTTACATATAAAAATAAATCTGTCATATTCTCATGATTATGCAGTTTTATGGACTGAATTACAACTTCCTCAAATTCATCTGTTAAAGACCTAAACCCCAAAGTGATGGAATTTATAGGTGGAGTCTTTAGGGAGGTAATGGAGATTATAGGGTGGGGTCCTAGTCCAACAGTATCATCCTTATAAGAAGAAAAATAAACCAGAGAGCATCTCTGAACACCCAGAGAAGAGGCCAAGTGAGGACACAGCAAGAAGGCAGGATTCTAGAAACCTTGAAATAAGTCCTTACAGAAACCAGATTTGCTGGCACCTTCATCATGGACTTCTAGCCTCCAGAATTCTGAGATGTCTGTTGTTTAAGCCACCCAGTCTGTGAAATTTTGTTTTGGCAGCCCAAGCTTACGATTACATGCAGAAATTTCTGTTTTACTTGCTGATCTAAAGCACACAGAATTGATTGATCATAATTTTGGTTCTTAACTACTATTATCAATTGCCCTTTGCTGGGTCATCTTTTGTTTTCTTTATTTAACTGCAATAACTGGTACCTGACTATGTGTTCCTCACCTGAATTGACTCCCAACATTGTGATATTTTTGCTTAATGTTCCTGTGTTTTTTCTTAGTTTCCAAGCTAAGTAATATGTTGTTCAGTTTTATTTTACTAAATACTGATGCCTTGAACTCCGGTTATTTTCAGTCAATAATATGTTCTCATGCACACTCATGTTATTGCTTATAGTTCACTTTCACTATTATATAATATTCAGTTTTGTAA
This sequence comes from Trachops cirrhosus, assembly GCA_028533065.1. Taxonomy (NCBI): domain Eukaryota; kingdom Metazoa; phylum Chordata; class Mammalia; order Chiroptera; family Phyllostomidae; genus Trachops; species Trachops cirrhosus. The sequence continues at coordinate 140,256,606 of CM052541.1, forward strand.
ATATATCACAATTTATGAAAATGGTCTTGTACCACTGACAATTTACCATGTTCTCAGTGTTTTCCTATAATAGACAATTGGGCTATATTTTTTGTACCATTTCCTGGTAGATATGTACCAAATTTGTATTGGACATATTCTTTTGGGCTTAGTTTTATACTGTAAGGTTTGGAAATGTTCAGTATTACAAGATAATGTTAAATTCTTTGGGAAGTGTGCCAGGTAGCACTGCCACAAGTTTAATGTGAGTTGTATTACAATTGTCTTTTATGTTTTCTAAAGTCAAATTATAAAATGTATATTGCTAGAGAATAACATTGTTGGCAATATAGAAACTGTGGCACTAAATACTTTAAGTACTTTGTCTTATGCTGAAAAATATATTTATAACTTTATGATAATTCATCATTCCATATATGAAGTGGTGAGACAGAATCTTTACCTAATAAATAGAACTAAAGCCCTAGAAATATCTTTTTAAAATTTTCTTTTGTTTCTTGCTTATTAAAATAAGTTATATGTATTCTGCTCTCTTAGGACCATGAGTATTTCAATTATTAATATATGCAATAATTGAAGGACAGAAAAAAAAGCATGCTTCAAAAAAAAGCTGTCATTTGTGGCCTGAAACATAGATATCTAAATTCATTTAGTTGTTAACTTAAAAGTCATCTGAAATGGTCAAAACAGTGGAAAAATGATCAGGAAAAAACTGGTTTTAAAAAAGTTTTATTTCTTCTATTCACGGTCTATTCACAATTATTGAAGTAAATAATTCTCTACCTGCTAGTTTTATTTATATCATTAAATAGAACTTACAATTTTCATTCACTAATGTGGTTATTTCCTGACCCCATAACTAAAACATTTCAGCATATATTGTGTGCCAGATTCTTACTTTGTTTGTTTTATAATTAGTGAGACATGAAACTGTTTATTATTCTGTAATTATAAATATTTAAATGTTATAGTATTTTCCACCTATTTTAATACTAAATTGGAGCTGTGTTGTTTTAAATGTCTAACAAAATTAGCAATGCATATGGTATTTTTGTAAAATATAGTATCAAACATGCTTATATTTTACTATAGTGGCAAGCAGATCGAAATCATATTTCTGCACATCCATATTCTTGTTGATGTACTTCTTCAGCTTTCCATAGCTGCTTCTCAGAGATTTAGTGGAAAACAGTTATATAGAGCTGTGGGCAGAATTCACTCTGAGATTAATAACTCGACTCTTGTGTTAGATTGGGTGTATTCTGCAATAACCATGTACTGAGCTGTCCTCCTAGACATGTTTGTACAAAATTCCTATTTAAACATATAAATCATTTTAAAATGCTCTTGGTCAGTTTCAAGATATTTAGAAATTAACTGAAATTGGTAAAGACAACCAGACACAGTAGGAGTTTGAATGAAATCACTTAAACTGACAAATTACATTTATGTCAAGATGTTTCAAATGGACATACAATTTTTAAAACATAAATCAGCATCTACAAATGTTTCTGTTCCATCTCTATTCGTCGGATTTTCTGTCCTCAAGGATCCATGTTTACCCTCCCTCAACACCTAAAAAATGCTAAGAATCTGGAAGGCTTTTTGCAACCCTAGTTTTCAGACACAAAACAGGAAACTATCTCAAATGCTTTTACTTGATCCATCTTTGTGTTCTAAGCACAATGCCTCAAAAATCCACCTGCTGGAAGTCGGGTGGTGTATGCAAAGGCATGTCATGGTAATTTGAAAACAGTTGAATGCAGAACAGAGGCTTTTCCTGCCCTCAAGCTCACCATGCTGGTTTGTCTGGCTCGCTACATGCCAAAACTTTTGATTGATGTGCTCACTTCAGTCACGGGTAATTTTAACTCATATATTAAGTAGCTGCTGCTTCCACTCCATTATAGTTCCTTGCATGGGGCAAATCAGAGTTCGGGTTTTGTCTGTGTTGGGCTGACCTAGAGCCATAGTGTGCTTTTGTTTAGATTTAAGTAGGAGGCAAGCTAATATTTCAAAACTAGCAAACTTTTACAGTCTCTGCTTTTCTTAATTGTAGGGATCCCTGTGGTAAAGAGCTTTTTATTGCTACCACATTGCTCTTTAGGAGTCCCAAGGAAGTCAGAAATGTTATTAAAGGCTTTCTAAATACATAGAGATTCTTTTGAAATGTGGGAGATTTAAGTGGATTAATTCAACACAACCAATTCTGGCAGCATTTCCCCTTTTATCTGTTTGTATTTTTGAAAGGCATTGTATCTTAACATTAATTTTTGGTTGTGTATTTCAGTAGCTACAGCAGATTGGGAGACTGACCACACTTCTGTTCACTGCCATTTTAGAGTCAGCAGTTGTACAGAATATTGACTATAATAGAAATCACCATGTAAATGGTGGGTTATGATGTATATTTTGTTACATTTCAGATTTAATGTTTATTCATACCACTCTGCATGGAAAATAGTATAAAAATAATTCACTTGTATCAGCAACCCTTTTCTGTTTTTGAAAGTGTTACCTACTAATTATAATAGCAGAATGAAAAATTTGAGTTAAACCGAGTAAGTCATTTATTCTTATTGTTATTCAAAAATACAGTTTACATGGGGACATATTTGTTGCCCCCCAAAAGGATGGAAGAATATTTCAGAAATAAATAAGACTTACTAAAATGTTCATTTTTTCTGGTAAATCTTAGAGGATGTGGAGTTTTTTCAATAAACCAATATTCAAAACATAAACTTTGTTAATTGTATCCTCTAGATTATAATCAACAAATTCTTAATAAGCATACAAGAAAAACTAGTGTGAAAGAGGATAAAATAGCCTCTCTCTTATATGTTCCTCTTTGGCTTTAGTTGGTGCAAGAGGACATGCCAAGTCCAACAACCTCCGGGTCAAATCCCCTTTCATGGGTACTAAACAAAATGAAATTGCCCATTGAATGAAAAGTTGTAAATATTACATTATTTTAACTCATGAGACTCTTAAATCTGAACTTCACTATCCTAGTTAGTCTTAGAAATTACCTAATTTAAGATGCCAATCTGAGATACCAGGCAAAATGAGTGTTTTTCCTGAAATTTGGAAAAATGTGTATTTATTTTATTTTTAAGTTTGTATTACCCAAATTTTAAAATAAACTTATTTATTTTATTTTAAAACTTTATTTGTAAATAAAATACTTAGAAAGGAGGCACCTAACTAAGGATCATAAGCCAAATCCAACCTACTGCTGGTTTTCATAAATAAAGCTTTATTGGAACACATTCATGTCCATTTATGTTCATTTTGCCTGTGACTCTTTTTGTGCTAGAAAGGCAGAGTTGAGTAGCTGAGACCGAGATGGTGATAAGGTTGACAAATCCTAAGTTATTGGGCATCTGAATCTTTATAAAAAATGATTGCTAATACCTGATTTAAAATAGATATTTTCTATTAAAGGTAAATAAAAGTCATTAATCATAAAGTTTGAATATTTTGAAAATACTTAAATATTTTCAAATATTGAGCTAAAGTAAGTATGTAATAAAACAATTAGAAACATGTTCCTATACTCATTGTTTCAACATAATTACCATATTATATTGACAGTACTATACTCAATATTACATGCAACATGTTAGAGTGAGTTATTCGTAGCTATTAAGGTAAAAAAGACAATATATAACATATAAATTCTGGGCACAATGTTTATGTGTTTATTCATATAGTTCTTCATATCTATTATGGTGGAAATTTTTTAGATGTTCAGAATTCCTAATCATTAGCTTTTTCTTTTATGAAAGTAAAATAACTCAACCTTTAAAAATAAATTCCCATTGAGTTTTTATGATGAATTCTAATTTGCCAATGAGTGAACATAAGCTATAAAAGGCACAGCTTTCTTTCCCATGAAGCACAGCATCCATATGATTATAGCTCAATTAAGAAACTGGAAACATTCAAATGAGGTACTCCACTTTCACGCTATGGGTGGCCGAGTCAGCCAGGCGCTGCTGAAGAAGGTGACTCCATTAGTGCTCTTTAAAGAAGCCATCAACTAAGCAGCCATGGCCTTTTTGTGTGTGTCTTAAAGTCAAAGGGGTAGCATTTCCCTCCCTTAAACACACTACAGTGTTTAATGACTGACTTCTTATTGGGAATTTGATATTTGTATATTATGGTTTGATTATAACAGGGAATGGTATTCTTTAGATAAATGACAGCACATGAGAGAAAAGATAGCATATTTACTGGAATAATGGCATTAAACATAAATAAAGCCAACTGACACAAGGGAGAACAAATTGTAAGGATTAGCAATATTTTACTGGGTTCCTTAATTTTATCCTGATCTTTTCTGATTATTGGTTTTAAATTTTACTTCAAGAACCTCATTACCTTACACTATTGATTTTCAAAAATGAGGTGTAGGGATCATTCAGAGCTCTTGTTACCATTCAGTGAGGCCTAACATTCAGATCCCAGGGGACTTGGATGCTTGCTGGCTCCAGAGCAGTCTGAGTAGAAGACCTTAGATGACATCCATAAGGACAAAAATCAGGGTATTAGAGGAAGGCAAAAGCATTTTCCTTGAGAAGGATTTTGTTGTCATTTTATAAACAATTTATATAAACAACTGAAAAAAATAAAGTGACAAAATTTAGTCCAATAAGGGCACTTCTACCTATATTCTTAGTAAGGAAGACTGTTTTCCCTACACATAAAAATACCCTTCCATATCCACAAATAATTTTCCTTCACTATTAAAATGTTTCTGAATTGAAAAAAAATCATAGGATATTTTTGGGAGTACTCTTCGTAAATATAGATGAGAAAACTATTTTCAGTTGTCTCTTTAAGCAAGCTTTAAACTTGTATATTCTTCATTAAAATACCGTTGATTTTGAGTATTTTCCTTACTCAGGGGTGCAAAATATTAAACTCTTTCATATATTTTCTTTTACTGATGTATGTATTCATATATATGTACATATTAATGTATGACAGTTCTTTGTATTAATTCAATGTATGACTGTCAAAAGAAAATCTAGTCTTTGAAAAATAACAGGTAAAAATAAACAGATCTAAATAAATAAGGAGCAGGTGCAAATAAAAGTAAGCATATGCTTCATAGTTTAAAACTAAAAATAATCAAACTTTATAGAATATGTTATAGTCTAGTTTCTTGAATTTAAAACTTATTATCAAGAAAAAGTATACATTTAAAATCTGGACTCAAATAAATATTTAAAAACTCATATAATACATTGTTTATTGTGAAATAAAGCTATACCTCAGAGAATACACATATCCTTTGTGATGGAGAAACTGCTTGGTAGTATTAACATCTAAGAGTTTCACACATAATGTGAAGTTCATTTTAGATAATGAAAAGCAGATTTAAAATCATGATTGTGATTTTAAAAATATTAACCATATACACTGTGCATCAGAAACTCCATAAGGCAACAGACATTATATGTGCCTGACTACTAAGTTCCATTTAAATAAGAAATTTAAAAAAAATGTTACAGGACTTTTCATGAATTACATACCTACAAAGGAAGGAAATCACAAAGAGTTTCAAGAAATTCCTTTATAAATTTTGTTGAACTTCTTCAAAGCCATAAGCAGAAGACAAAGAACATTATTAAATTTCACAGGAGGAAGTAAGAAATCCACTTATCCTGTTGCTAATCTCCTAAAATTCTTCCAATGAACACTGATAAAGATATAAAATCTGGGATTATCTAATATTCTTTCTTCTACTTTTTTAATTCTCCCTTTGCTTTAAGCCCTAAAAGAATTGGAATATTTGAAAATACTGGCAAGAAAAAGTATTCTGAAGCCCTGAATACCTATGACATTCACAAACAATGCACCTTAATAGCTTCACATATTCTCAAAAATCTTGATAGCAAACAATTTTACCAATAATTACATTGATGTAGAATCTAAGAAACAAATTAATTCACTTGGAGCATCAATGTTTCTATAAATGGGGCTTAAAGTTCATTAAATAGAACTTAAATAAAATTAGTCATTTACATAAGATTTTTAGTATTTAATAAAAGAAATAATCAGGAACTAACTTAAATCATTACTATGTTCAAAAGGTACATCCTCCAGAAAAGTAAACAACCTACACTTCTTATTTTTAATTTTTATCCTTAACAATACTGCTAAGATAGTTACTTTCATAGATACATATATGAAATATATGTGTGTCATATATATTAGCAAAATATATGTTAAATGCTAATTGTTTGCCTACTCATAATCTTTGTATTATTTCACCACTATAAGAGTTATGTGGAAAAAATAAAAGAGAGTAGCAATAAATAAGTTAATAATTGAAATATACTAAAAATCAAATAAGAAATTCCTGTGAATACATCAATTACATATACTAAACTCATTTTTACCATAGCATCAGTGTTCATCTGCTTCCCCAAAATTAACATTAAAAAACTCACTGTTCTTTGATATCTATTTCAATACAGTGGTGTGCAAAAGTAGGTTTATGGTACTTCATATGGAGAAATAATTAATAAATAAATAATGTAGGAATAAGCTCTGTTTCTCATATGCACAATGGTAAACCTACTTTTGCCACACCCTGATTTGTGGTCTCTTTAAAACTATTTGCTTTGTTTTCTAACATGTGACCTTCATATCTAATCATATATTTCCTGGGAAATTGAGATATATGCAAAAAATATGTTTTCTCCTCTGCATAAATCAAACCTCCCTCCCTACTATAAAATCCACATGTATTACAAGTATCACTCTCAAATATAAGTGAAAGGTTAAGATCAAGAAATATTAATGATACATTTCTAATATGAGGAAAAACTTTAATTTGTAATAAAATATTTAAAATAAAAATTCATAACCCCTACATGTTTATACAACTATTTTAGCTAATAGTTTTGAATAGGAAGTAAGGTACAGAAAGTGTTTATGTAGCTCTATCAGAAGAAATTGAATTAGTTTATTATAATCAGCCACTCTGAAAGATAACTAGCAAAAGGGAAATGTTTCTATTAACAGGTTGTATTATTTCTTCAGAAGCCTTTGCTTTGATTGCTCCAGATGACAAAAGAACTACTTAGGAATCAAAACGTAACACATATGTCAGAGATGATGGATGGAGCGGCACTGGGAATGTGGGAGAGTTTACAGGGCTAAGCCTTCGGAAACATCAATATGGACTCGCATCATTTTGCTGTTTATTGTCATTTCCTTTTCTGCTGCTGACCTTCTAGTCAACTACATTTTGTTTCTGGCTAGCTGCTCTTCTTTTTTACAGAAAGCTAACCAGATTTTTTTAGGTCATAATACAATCATTCATATTATTGTAAAATTTCTTACCACATCACTTTTGCTCTCAGGTGAGATGCTTTTCTACTTTTCCCTGTGTATGTTGTTTGTTGGATAGTTTGCTCCCTCACTCCTAAACAAACTTCAGCTGCAGGTTGCTGTTAAATCCAAATTTTGTTTCTGAAAGACATAGTCTCTTCAATACCTTTCAAAATCATCCTTCCACAGAGTGTCCTAGTGAAAAACACAAATTTAAGAAAATTAATACTTTTTGCATGATTCCTTTGAAAAACTTGCTATGATACATTTATATGTAAAGAAAGAAAACAAGATGATCTGACTTGTCCAAGGAGAACTCTCTACTGACAGCACAGTGCCCCCTAAAGTTCTTCCTGAGAGAACAAACCCGCAGGATTTCAAGATGAATTGCATAGTGCTTAATAAAATATCACTACCTGAGTTCATTTAACCAAATACATAAATACGCCATCTAAAAAGACACAATTCATATAAGAAATATATAAAATTTTTGTCTTATATTAAGGATAACTTTAATCATAAATGGACATTTCCTTTTTTATCCAAGTTTCTAGTCTATGCTATTTAAAAATAATAAAGTGAATTATGTTAATTGCTGAAGAGTCAGTTGAATGTTTATGCTGACTCTAAAGTATGGTATGCCAACAATATCTTGATAACTTTAGAATCTGAATGAAAGACATTTGCTGAAAAAGAGCAGAATAATTTTCAAATGTAAGCTTGCATTTAACAAAATATAAACCAATGTCTATGTCACAAATCAGCAATTGAACAATCAGCAAATATGAAAAAACTACTCAAATAAGAGGTATACATGGGTGTATTACTATATTGCATATATTTGTAAAAATTTTAAAGTATACTGAATAAGTAAAATATTGGATTGATGTTGTGAAAGTGATAAGAAGCTTAGCTTGATGAATGAAAAATACAGCCCTGGCACTTGTTTTTCCTTATAAAATAATGATCTTTTAAAAAGAAAATTAAAATCTCCCATCTTTTAGAACAATTAAATTTTTATCAACTCCCGAATATAAGGGTTGATGACAGTAGGTTTACAGTTGTTCATATGGAAAATAATACAATAATAAATAATAAAACAAGTATATACTGCTTTGTATACTCACAACTGTAAACCTACTTTGGTCCACTCCCTGTATACTACAAAAATACCATGCTGTCTGAAAGATGTTAAAAGACATATAGTTTATATATTTATCTTTCTTCAAAATGCAAATTCTTTAAGACCAATTTTTCTTACTGCTCTGGTAGAGTCATAGGGACGATCTTATGCTGGACACACGTGATGGAAACAGAAATTGCACCTGTTATAATTGGGTCCTTCTTGCTTCTGCATTTACTTCTTTGTTTAAGATTTTTTTTTTGTCTTTAAAAGCCTTCTCTCTTTCCTTTTTCATTGTTGTTCAACTACAATTGTCTCAATTTTTCCCCTGTTTCTCTCCTCTGCCCCCACCCACCTCCCGCTGCCAGTCAATCCCCACTCTGTTCTTATGTCCGTGTGTCCTTTATACATGTTCCTTCACTAGACCCTTCCCCTTATTTTCCTCACATCCCCCTCCTCGTTCCTCTCTGGTCACTGTCAGTTTGTTATTTATGTCCATGTCTCTGGTTCTGTTTTGCTCATTTGTTTGTTTTGATCATTAGGTTCCACTTACAGGTGAGATCATATGGTATTTGTCTTTCACTGCCTGGTTTATTTCACTTAGCATAATACTCTCCTGTTCCAGCCATGGTAAATAAACTTGTCAAGTTAGAGGAGTGAAGTGCAAAATGGTCACCCAGTTTTAAGTTTTGTCTCCTTAGCATTAGAAATTTATTCAGTGATGATTATAACAGACTAAGTATAATAAATAAATCTTAAACCTTACATTTATTGTGGTTGCAACATTTTGCTTGTGGTCAATGTTTAGAGAAAGAAAGCATAGTAAAAGCCACAAAGATCATATACTGGAGAAAAATCAAGACTGTATCCAAGCCTGGAGTAATTTTCTTTAATGTTAAACTCACTGATCATATCAGCTAGAGATGAAACATTAATAGTAATAATTTTCACATCATGGAATGTTTTGAGTCAATTTATAACAGTGGAAATAGACAGAGGTATAGTTTGGAAAAAACTACTGACTTTTAACTAAATTATTCTCAGGTCAATCCATTCCTGGACACAGGAAACCAAATTTTCTTCTGAGTTTTGGAAACAAAAGGAAGAAAATATTACTTGATATGGCATTTAGTAATTGTCCATCACTGAAATTTATTTATGATCATTTAATTCTCACAATTACCTTGTAAACATGTATTGTTGTTCTGATCTTTTAAAAAGATTTTATTTATTTAATTTTAGAGAGGGAGAAGGGAGGGAGAAAGAGAGAGAAGGAAACATCAATGTGTGGTTGTCACTTGTATGCACTGGTGCCCTGCACAGGGGAACCTAGCTTGCAACCCAGGCATATGCCCTAACTGGGAAACAAACCAGCAACCCTTTGGTGCACAGTGAGCGCTCTATCCACTGAGCCACACCAGCCAGGGCTATATTTCATATTTGTTTATTGTTGTTCAAGTACAGTAGTCTCCATTTTCCCATCACCACTCCCCTCTGCCACAGCCACCCTCATTTCCCACCTTTGGCTGCTGTGGTTCAATGGTTTGAGTGCTGACCTGCGAACCAAAAGGTCACAGTTTCGATTCCCAGTCAGGGCACATGCCTGGGTTGCAGGCCAGGTTCTCCAGTGGGGGCCATGTGAGAGGCAACTACACATTGATGTTTAGTGTATGGCCATACAACTCTGAACATGCTGATCTCATTTATTCCCATTTATTGAAATTTTCAACAATCAGGCTTAGATTCTTTCTCTGAATTGCTTGCCAGGCTGCTAACAAAAAACAAAATTAAAAATAAAATCCCCTTCTCTTACTTTAAAGATCATGTTCTTTCTACTTCGTCACAATGGCCAGTGGATAACTGGAGATGGTTCAAAACTATAAAAAACTGTTACCAGGGAGTTGGATATGGACCTTTGTCCATTGCATCAAACCATTTGCATACGGTACCTTATAAACACATCTAGTATTTTTGGAAGTTCTGCATGACTATTTATCCCTATGTCTGCCTGTTTATCTATTTTTTTTCTCTATCTAAACACAATAATTTTCAGAATCTCTTCTTGATTCTTCTAAACCTAATTAACTATACTAACACTTAATGTTTTTAATTTATAAACACTTATTTTAATATTTAAACTTGCCATGGAACAGATAACAGAAAGTAGGTGAACTTATTTCAGTGTATCTCACTCCTGCCGTGACCCTGAAAGACCTCAGTGTTTGTCCATCACCTCACTTTTCTAATGTATTTTTGTAAGCTCCTAAAAACTGACTAATACACAAAATGTATCATAATATGGCCACTACAAACTGTTTAAATCTGTGTCTAGACAATAAATATATCCCTAACTGACACTGTGGAATTTCTCAAAAATAGAGAAATATTTAAACAATAAATGTGTGCTTTTTTTATAAAACTGTCATAAAATTATACCTTCCTTAATATATTTACATCCAAAGGAATACCATGTAGAGAAAAAATATGTGTAATGCTAAATTTCATAAAATGAGTCAAATTTATACACACAGTTAACAGTAGAGGTAGTTTTAAATGTAAATCCTAAAATGACACGATTGAGCCCAACTATCTGTTTTGACTATCCTAAATCTGCCCGTGTAATCTGCAAGGCCAGAAATACATCTAAATAGGATCTTTGTTATTTAATTGGAGTTACAGTGACTTACTGAAGAAAAGTAAATTATCAAAATCACATATTTATTTTCTTTCATTAAAAGTTTTCACGGAATTAGAGAGTAGCTCTTCATCATTAATATGGTTGCTGAAGCAGACATCAGTTTACTGAGAATCATGCTCCTTCCCACTCCTTATAATAGCTGCTGTAATTTCCTTTAAAGCTTCATGGCCTTACCCAGAAAGAGATCTTGGGTTTGGCACAGTCACACAAACTGTATTTTCCTCTCGGAGCTTCTGCCTCAGATAGCCTCTTCGTGCAGCCCACACAGGGTGCAGAGTCTGCCCTCTAGTCCACTACCCCCCCTCACACTTTGATCTCTGGATTATTTATAGTTAATGATTTCTTTCATGTTCAAAATAATTCTTCAGCTCAGAGTGATTATACACCAGTAATATTTTTTTCAGTACCTTCTTCTTAATGATGAATATGTATATATTTTTCATTAACTGTTGCCAATTTCAAAGAGAATATTTCCCAGGAGGTACATTTGAAATAATCTCACAAGCAGAATATAAAATAGAATGATTTTTAGATATTGCAAAAAGCTATGAAGGAAGACATCAGTAAAAGGACCTTCTATCTTGAGAGCTAATTTGGAGAACATTCTTAAATGTAAATTAATAAGTGTTATGTATGCATAACAAGTTAATCAACCCATGGTATTGAACTGCCATAACAAGTAGTCTTATTACTATAAAAGAAGATCCTATAAATGCATCTTTTTCACTATCCCAGTGTACTTACTACTTTCTGTAGGAAATAAAAGGAAGTATATATACCTATATAAATCTGGCAAAAATAGCAGACACTTCCAAGTATACTAATTGAGGTTTTCTCTCTTTTGTTAGACAATACACACACAACATACCGAAAAACCCATGACAAGTAAGAATCTGACAACGTTCCTTTACAGATATTATAGATTTTAGGTCCCATTTTTTTCTTCTTCAAACAGAATCTTTTTTTCTCAAAAATGTTGGCCATGCAGGAAATATCTTTAAGGAAAAAAAATACCTTGGCCAAAAAAAAATTAATTAAAGAATATACATCATTTACCAAACATTTAAAATGATATTAAATGATTAAGAAGCTTGTCAAAGTTTTAATATCAACAGAGAAAATGTTAGTGTTGTCTTTTGATTTATGTTGACTGTTTCCTTCAGAAATCTCATTTGCTGAATATTAACCAGCTACTTTGCTTATTATTCAAAATGCTAATTTAGGATTTCCCTCTTTTATTATGCAGAACCTATTGCTTGTTTTGAATCCTTTTAAAACATGCCATTACTGTATTGAACAAGATATACTACCAATGTACTTCTTTAGTACAAAAATGAACAATAATGATTTTCAAATGTTTCTTAGTTTTTGTTCACAAGACTTAAGTTATCAGTACATTTTGGCAAAACATTACCAAATGAATACACAGAAACCTTTTTTGAGTTATTAAGTTATAAGTTCAATTCGATTTTCACAGAAAGTATTTAGATTAATGGTAGCAAACTTAACAATGTCAAAGTCTATATATTTTCTACTGATGAAGGAAATGAAAAGAACATAACATTTAGGCTGAAAGAAACCAATACAATAATAATTATTATTATTAATGACTGATTGACTTACATTTCTTTTAAAGCATGAAATTACAAACAGCATTAACCAATTAAAGTCTGTCAATTAATTACTTAGTTATCTCTATATAGATTTATGAATGTTTTAGTATAAGAGGAAGAGAGCCTCATTGGAATTTAGGACTTTTAAATATACCATTTAATAATTTTACATTATACAAGCATACAGCCAATAGTCCTGTGGATAATGCATTTGTGGTGAAAGGTCGGTGAGCTCCTGGCAATCTACTTCAGGTCCACATGATGCAGTACTGGCATATCACCACGTGATTGGCAAACTGCAATATGATTCATTGTTAATTTTTCACCTTGGTCAGACACCTTCAAAATTAGTGAAATCTTCTCCTATAATTAGTTTCTATGAATAGTATCTTCCTATTAAAGAATGGTTTTCCCTTGAAATATTACTTCACATTCATTAAAAAGCATTCTGCAGTCTTTGCAAAGTCTAATGCCAAAAACAACTTTTGTCTTTAAAAATGTATTGTTTTCAGAACAAATGATTTCTGTAATTTTTTTCATTATTGGGTAAATTCTAAACATTAAAGTTTGCTGTTAATTGGTTTATTTTTATTTAAGTATGTGTGTATAAATTATACATGCATAATATTGGGTTGGCCCAAGGTTCATTTTTTTCTGTAAGATGGCTGTAGTAACACTTAGTTATCTTTAACTTCATTGAAAACAATTTTGTTATTTTTTATAGGGACAACTGGCATATCAGTGCGCATTAAGAAAACATTAAAATTGGTGAATTTTTATATTAGCCTTTTTAATATTGAAGATGGAAGAAAATATGCAATATTTTGTCACATTATGCTTTATTATTTCAAGAAAGGTAAACATGCAACTGAAACACAAAAAGTTTTGTGCGGAGTATGGGGCAGGTGCCGGGACTGATCAAACATGTGAAATGTGGTTTGCAAAGTTTCATGTGAAAAGTTCTTGCTGGACAATGCTGATGGTCAGGTAGACCAGTTGAATCTGAGAGTGATTAAATTCAGACATTAATTGAAAACAATCAATATTCTACCATGCAGCAGATAGCTGACACACTCAAAATATATAAATCAATAAAGTTATTGGTGAAAATTAAAAATGTGTCTTTTATGAAAAAACTGAAAAGACTTTTTAGCTAACACAATATCTGTATATATGATTAATTGTTTTTCTATTTTCATTTTGTTTAACATTTATTGTATGTAATCAGTGATACATTAATAGTATTTTATGACACTAATTTGTATACAATAAATATAAAAAATAATAAAGAAATTATAATATCATGCAGATAGGAAATAAAGTTAACATCTGTTATCTGTTCCTTTAAATTTTATTAGAATGTACTCTTTCTAATTATGACAAGCAAAAATAACTAGATTATGTACCTACTTTATTAAAATGTTTGTTTTTTTTCTATTTAGTAGTTTATCTGCATGGAATATTGTGTTAATTAGTGTTTGGGGCAATTTAGTAGGTCTTAAGTTCTACCTCAAAACTGTATTAATTTTTACAGTCTGATTACTGGTAACAGTAATTGTATAATTAGGTATTATTTACCATTTATAATTCCATTTATATCATTATTGTCATTTGTTCATTTATATAATAAGGTTATTTTTATACATATGAAAAAATCTTAAGTAATTATATTTTTTATCCTCACCCAGGTGCATTCTTTCATTGCTTTTAGAGAGCAGAAGAGAGACAGAGGCAGAGACAGAGAGCAAGACATCAGTGTGAGAGAGAAACATTGAATGGCCGCCTTTTTGTATGCAGCCCAACCATGATGGAAGCCACAGCTGGGGTATATGTCCTGACCAAGAATCAAACCTATGGCATTTTAATCTATGAGATGATGTTCCAGCCAACTGAGCCACACTGTCCAGGGCATTAAGTAATTCTTAATAAAAAATATATTCCCACCCTCTTGATTTCCTCTTTTATTGAGTCAGTTTTTATTTAAAAAATTGAAATATAATCATATCAGTGTTTTTGTGTGATATTTTTTCAGACTCTATAAGGAAAAAAACAATGTACTTAAGAATTATATTCAGTTTACAGAACAAAAAATCTTGGAGAAAGAAAACTAGAATAACAATGAAGACTAAATTAAAACTATAAACAAATATGGCAAAGTTAATCTAAAATATTTTAGTATGACACTAATTATAAATTGTTCATATTTAAATTAAACTCCATTAGAAGGCAAATACTTTCAGACTTGTTTAAAGCAATAGTATTGAATAAATGCAAGTTTATATACATCCTACAATGCATAGAAATTAAAATAAAGAAAGAGTAACTTACAGGATGGGGCAAAAGTAAATTTACACTTGTCCATATTGAAAATAATATAATAATTAATAAACAATAATTAAAGAATACTCTTCATTTTACATACTTACAACTGTAAACCTATCTCTCCTCCACCCTGTATAAATACAAAAATAAAGAGCAGGATTTTTAATATAAATATCACATAGAAGAAGAGGAATGGCAAAAGGCTTGATATTTGATATTTTATCATCCAAAGTATATTATTTAATATATGTGGTAGTAATAACGCAATAAAATGGTGTGACCCTGAAAATTTTTTTTAAAGTTGATCATAAGTAAAATAATTTTTAGATAGATTTTGTGCACACCAAAGAAGACACCATCGAAGGCTATTAAAATTAAAAATCGGGCAAAAAAGCTGAACAGACACTTCTCCACAGAGGACATAGAGATGGCCAGTAGACATATGAAAAGATGCTCAAAGTCACTAATCATCAGAGAAATGCAAATTAAACCACAATGAGATATACTTCACACCTGTCAGAATGACTATCACCAATAAATCAACAAACAAGTGCTGGCGAGGATGTGGAGAAAGATGAGTCCTTTTGCACTACTGGTGGAAATGTAGATTGGTGCAGCCACTGTGGAAAACACTATGGAGATACCTCAAAAAATTATAAGTGGATCTGCCTTTTGACCCAGTGATTCCATTTCTAGGAACATATCCAAAAAAACGGAAACACTAATTTGAAAGGACATAAGTGTCCTTATGATTCACTGCAGTGTTATTTACAATCACCAAGATATGGAAGCAGCCTAAATGTCTATCAGTAGATGAGCTGATAAAACAGCTATAAGACATTTACACAATGGAATTCTACTCAGCTGTAAAAAAGTAGAAAATTGTACCTTTTTAAACAGTATAGAAAGATCTAGAGACTACTATGCTAGGTTAAATAAGCCAGTTGGAAGTCAGAGAAAGACAAACACCATATGATTTCACTCATATGTGGAATCTAATGAGCAAATTGAACTAACAAGCAAAATAGAGACGAAGTCATCGATAGAGAGCAGGATGAGAGCTATGGGAGGGGGATAAGGGAGGAGGTGGAGGGGTGAAGCAAAAAAGGAAAAAGGACTGATGAGCATGGAAAACAGTGTGGTGATTGTTGGTGGAAAGGTTGTATGGGGGTTAAATGGTAATTGAAAAATGCAATTAAAATTATAAAAAATATTTAAAAACAATCTTGAAATACAAATAAAAACTAAAACTCTCCTAACAAGAGAAATATAAATAAAAATTATAAGTATGCTATGATTCAAAGAATCACAGACTTCACAAAATGTCAGAGTTTATGAGATTTGGTATTAAAACCATGAACAAAGAAAATATTACTACTATGCATATTTTATTATTAATGCAAATTAAAATAAATTAATTGGATATTTAGTTTTGTTAAGTAAATGACAGTACAAAGAAACCAAAGAACAAGGGAAGAAATTTTTTCATTTAAATAATTTTTTATGTTCAACTTTGACATCGGCATGTCTAAAGTTGATAGATGTGCTTACCTGGATTAGAATTTTAATTGTGACTTTGAGAAAAAAAAGATTGTTTTAAAAATAGACCAAAAAATCACAATGTATTAGCAGTTAGAGTCCATTGTATTAATTTATCCAAGAATCTAATTTGCCATATAGAGGACTGAATTAATAGTTCTATCTTGCTCTTCTTCCTCATTTTCTTCTTTATTGTCTGTTTCTTTTTTCTTTCTTCACTCCATACATATATTCCTATAAAAATTTACAACTTCTCTAATATTATTTTCACAGTTACGGAGTGATCTTCCCAATGACCAACCTTTCTTTAAATGTTTAGTCATGAAGTACATCAATGTGATTGCTAAATACTAGTTTCAGTGGTTTAATAGATAAAATTTACTATTGTTTAGGTTTCTATTAATACTCTGGACATTTGCAATTTGCTATGTCATGCTGAGTCTGGTTTCTCACACGTTCATATTTAAAAGTCTGTGATTTGTACTGTTTTGACAAAATTTGCTTACTCATTTATGCAGTGAGTGCCTCAGTGTCAGGCAATGTGGAAAGTTAATCCAGGAGTGAGGGGGGAAAAATAACAACACATGTCCCTGGCCTCATGAAGTTGAAAATCTAGTACAAGGTAGCCCAGATGTGTTTGTTTATAAAATTCATGGAACATTGGATAAAAATACAGATTTTCATAATATTCCTTAAAGAGTCAGAATTCCAAAGTATAGGGATTTTTTTTACTATGTTTAGAAATATTTATTTTTAACAAATATACCAGGTTATATTCAGAATCAAGAAACTTTGGAAAATACTGACTTTTGTCTTTGACTTTTAGCATAATATATACATGCAAGTTCTCCTGTAATCATATGAACATGCATTTTGAATTGCTTGGTCTTGGGATCAGTTAGCCTAGGTAGTAAATCCTGTCTTTTTTTCTAATCATGCTGATCTTCCTAACCAATGAATGATGGGGCTGATAAATCCAGCCTCAAATTCTCTACTATGATGCTCCTCAGAGATCTTCACTGGCAACATGTGAACTTTTATGTACTCTGGTGGTTTGGGGCTGAAATAAATACATCTTAGAAGAAGCCCAGTTGGAAGTACTTGCATGTGGAAGAAGGAAATTTTCCTTTTTTATTGTTTTTTTATTGATGGGGTAATTTATTTCTGGGAATTTTTAATTTTTATAAGACCTTTACTATTGGCTATTACATTATGCTTGTCAATGGTTCACTGTATCAGAATGAGCAAAAGAAATAGTAATTATAATAATCAAAGTGATCCAAAGGCCTCATAACTGAAAATTTGGACTTTGTAGCCACGGTTTGGGGAATAGCCAAATACAGTAAATGAATACTCTCCAATTAATTTTAATGAAAAATCACTTTTTAGAAACATTTTTGGTGGCCAGAAATTTACCTAAAATTCGTGCCCCTAAGGAAAACCATCACTTTAGAAAATGACTGTACTGGCCTAGAGCATAGTTTATATCTATATTCCTCAGTTTGATAATTGCATGTGTCATATATGTAAATTTATATATAAATACACACATTTATACTGCCTGGACAAATGATGACAAAATGCAGATTGAGGGGGAAAATCACCCTCTCTTCTGGTTCACTTTTCCTACTCTGATTACAAACACTGGTATATAGGTTTATGCCACTGGGCAGGAAAATGGAATACTTGTGTCTGGAGGAAACAAATGGACAAAGAAAAATCATACCTGATACTCATGTTTGGTAATCCTCCTTAAAGAATGGCAAGACCACACCCAATCAATAGTTCCACAATAAAAGCTACCATTCAAAAGCTCTCTGACACATCTATTCATACCCAAAGCCTACAATTGACACTTTAGGGCTTCATTCTCAAATATTAACAGAATAGAGATTGGATTCTCTAGTAGGTTAGAGAATAATGCAATGAAACCAAATGCAGCAAACAACAAAATAAAAAAAAAACAACTTGCAAGAAATGAAAACATTAAAGAAAGCACAGATTTACACACATGCACACATATTTCACAGTGATAATATATTTTATTTATGAAATAAAAATGAGTTATTACAGAAAATAGGTAAACAATCAGAGAAGAACAAGAAGCTCTCCTACAAGTTAAAAATATAATAACAGAAATTTAAAAATTAATAGAGTGTTTAAAAGAAGAAGCAAATAAAAATTGCAGAAAGAACAAAAAGAAAATGTCAAAAGAAATAAAAGTAAAATTCAATGAATTTATAGCATCAGAAATTCTCATGTCAAATTAATATGAGCTCCAGAAATAAACACATTTCAGAGAATGATAAAGTAAATGATCCAATTAAGTGACCTGAGTTTTGCAGATTAAAATTTTAAATGTGTGTATATATGTACACATATACATATATATGTATACACATGCACGTATACATACATACATATGTCTTGGTACAAAACAGGAGGGCAAAATTGAAAGAAGACCCATACTATCAAATATCATATTGATATTTTAAAATCAGGGTAAAATAAAAAACAGCCTATGTGTTTGTGCGTATCTGTGTGTGTGGTAGACAGACATACACTGAGACATACAGAGAGACAGAGACTGAATGGGGGAAATAAACAAACAAATATTAGGGAACTCATCTAACAGATCTAACAGACAAGAGAACATGGAAGAGAGGAAATCCTCAATAAAATAATTTTAGAACATTTTCTGGGACTGAAGAAAATGATTGTACATATTAAAGAAGCCGAATACATGCCCAGAAGAAACAGATTTTTAAAAGATCCACTCCAAGGTGCATTTTAATGATTTTTTGAAACATGGAGTTGGGGGGAAAAAAGTAAATCCTTAAACTTTCAAGGACTGGAGGAGATAGGGGTGAGTCTACTAAGAAAATACACGAGCTATGTGAAGAATAGATTCTCACTGCATCCATTTTGCTTTTGAATAGCTTATCACACTGTACCTTTTCACTGATTCTAATTATAATATATCCTATTTCACATAAAAAGCACAATAAAGAGACAAGGTGAAGGGGAGGGAGGGGGTATGTAGATGAGACACTATAAACTTTTTTCCCTCACCTTTGCTTTTCTCTAAGATACTCTGAATAATGCTTTTTCTTTAATCCTAAAATGAACTGATCATTTTAGGATTCAGTTCTCATTTTGGCTTTGAAGTTTTCTTTCCGATTTTAATTACCTTTCATGGTAGGGTAAGACTCTTTGCACAGAAGAATTTTATAGTTAGGTTTATATAGCATAAATTAAAAAGAAAAAGAAAAAAGAAACTTTCACTTGAAGCAGCATTTTCAATTGTAAGGATGCATCACATTGATACACAATAATAACATTTAGCAGCTTTTAACTAAGCTGGTTAAGTGCTCTTCCTCCCACCCCTTTTGGAGACAGCTGCCCCTTCCAGCTCATGTACTGTTTTTTGCTGATAGACTGATGTCTTTATTTACGGAGTTATAAAGAATTGCTTCTAGTCATCAGCAGTTTCAAAAACTAGCCATTGAAGGAGGGATAAAGCCTATTCAGAAGATAGATGACAGCTTTTCATTTAAGGATCATACAGAAGGATATTTCCTTCTATAAAAATAGATTCTGCAGTGTAGCTTGAGACTTACATTTTGCAAGGGATCTCTGCTCTAAAAAATGACATTGAAAATTGAAGACTAAAAGCAGAGAGACATTGTTTCTCTTCATGTAAAAAAGGCCAACATAACAAAAGTGTTTCCATTTTTTTTTTCAGCACACAAAAGAGATTTCTGAAAAGTATGTTTACCATAATCATACTGGAGCACTTAACTTAGGAAGAGAATGGCTAAGTTGTCTTATTTAAATAAGAATTTTGTTTCCTAGGACCAAATTCTGTCTAATGACATTGATTTAAAGAAATAGTTCATTACTAGGTATATGTAAAGGAAAGCATGTCATGTATATGGATGCACAGCATATTGTTTTATGTTATTTTCTATTGTTTAAGAAGATGACAAAGATTCTTAATTAGTCAAACAGTAAATACATAAATGTCAAAAGTGATTACAATTTTTGAAACCTTGGATGATGATGTTGTTTTCCACTTTTCTTAGCAATGGATACCCAAAAATATGGTCCCATTTTTCTCTTAACTTGAAAATCTAAAGAGGAGACAAAGTTCATGAACTTCAGTGTACATAGGAACCCTCTATAACACATGCATACTTTGATGTGTCTTTATATGGACACTTTGCTGGCCCCTGATAATATTTCTGTGCAGGGTCTGGTCAGCAAGCTATTTTTGTCCTATTCTGAATCTCCTCTGTGTTAAATTATAAATGACTATACTAATTCAAGTCCAGCATTTCATTTGAATACCAAACACCACTGTCCACCCTCCCGAAGTTTGTAGAGAAATGTAAAGTTGGGAGTCCCATTCTTATGCTTCACAATCCAAAAGGTGGGAATACTGTTTTTTATATTTTTCTTTTCTTTTACCTATCACATCGACCGATTATTTCCTGCCATATGATATTATTGTATATCCCTTATCTTTTTAATATTTAATATCCCTTAAATTCCTTAAAATATTTGAATTCTTAGATATTTCCTCTATAGTTGCTACAGGCTTTGTCCACCAAACTAAATTGGCAACAAAAGTGATATTACTTTTTAAAAAGGCAATAATGATATTTCAAGTCTTCATTTCATCAGGTGGAAATTGAGTATGTGGATTAATTCAGGATAACCCTATCCCTCATATTCTTACCTGTTTTCATGCAGTTGTGTCTATATCCAGATAGCCTTTGCCACCCCAAGGCATTGAGTAAAATGTCTTTCCTTGAACTGTAACATCTCTATATGCTGGCATTTGTAAAAACAAGCTTGTGTCCATCCAGTTTTCCATAGTACTGATGTGTTGTTCCCTGTTCCTGACAGCAAGGTGTTTCCAGATCCAGCTCCCTTTGAACCACTTCTGGTATATACTGAAGGCTGCCAGACACTCTTTCAGGCTACTTGAGGCTATTGACCATCTTTGCAATTCCACAGTCCAGCCCACAGGACATCAAGGCTGCAGATAAAACCCTGAGGCTCTCTGGTCATTGCATTTCATGATATAGGGGAGCTGAGTTTTTATTGTGTCTTCAATTTTAGCTGGGATTACTCAGCCAGGAAGACTTTAAAAATGTTAATACTATATTCAAACCTTAAATTTTGAGCATCAGAAGGCAAAGACTTAATTTATTTAACTGTATTTACTTCTAAGAGCATTTTTAAGAGATCTTCACCCAAGGATATGTTTATTGATTTTAAAGAGAGAGAGAAACATCCATTGGGTTGCCTACTGTACACACCCCTAATGAGGATGGAACTTGCAACCTAGGTATATGTCTTGACCTGGACTTGAACCCACAATTTCTTTGTGTACCCACATAGTCCAACCAGGGAAGCCAATTGACCAAAGCTAAGAACATTTTCTTGAGAAGACAGAAGACTTACTATTTACCTTTTGCAAGAGAGAAAGTTTATAGTGTTAGAGAAGTGCAGATGGAGGAAAATCCGCACCAGTGGGTATATCAATGTATTGTCCTAACACATAACTCACAGTTTAGTTCATAACCACACTTGCAGTTTTTTTTAACTGACCCCTTCTTTTTAACTGGATAAAACTTATTAGCTAGCTACAGAACATAATATCACACAGATTTAAATGAGTTTTGATTGGTGGTTCAGTATTTTCATTTATAGGTAACCTAGAAAATATTTTTCAAATAGGGATAACAACACCTAAATATTGAATGTCAGACAGATTAAATGTTAGGACACATGTAAAGAAGTTGGGCAACACTGCTATCTGGCAGCCATGTGGGCCAGTGCAGCACGCGCATACATTGGTGGGAGGCTGTTGCAAAGAGGTGCTGACAGATGGAAACTGCTTGTTACACAGGACATTTTAGAATAGGTTATTTTGAAGACTGCTTCCAGTAGAAACTAACTCTATATCTAATTACTGAATGCCATGAATTTTTTTATCCTGATTTATTTTCCTTTATAACATCTGCTGTATATATTTTTTGTTTAATTTGACAATTGCCTCTTTCACCCAACATAATGGAATCCGCATGGGCATAGGGACTCTGATATGCCCCTACTAGGTCCCCATTTCCAGGTATAGAGTGCAGGGTTAATATTTATTTGTTGAAAAATTAACTAAGTGAAAAATAAGAGAATTTTGTATTAATAAATGTGTACACTTAAAGTATACAAAACAAAAATAGACGTGTATGTATATTAATTAAATTTATATGATAATGAACATGTAACATTTAAACATTAAAGAAAATCTGAGATTGTCTCTAATCAATACCTGCTACCTCTAGGAAAGCATTTATAGAGGCCAAATGGAGGTAGCTATAATAAGTCAAATTATATAGTGCTAAGGAGCAAGAGCATCTTCCTGGTAGCATTCAAAATAGAACTTATTTACCTGGGTAAATTTCATTCAGCACATCAACACAATGAACTTTACAAGACAAATTTAGAAGGTTAGAAGTAGTTTCATACTATGCAAAGATCTGCTATCGTTATAATCACTACATTTTGCTTTGCCTACTAAGTTAGGTACTAGCAAATGAAAACAAAAGAGTACAAAAGGTGATAAGTCATTGATAAATTTGAACTTTTTTATTGCTGAATTTTGAGCAATAACAGAGGACTGGTAACTCTTGGTGATCCAAATGTTAGGACTCAAGTATTAGGGAAGGAGAGATGACAGGAACTTGGGCTACATGTGTGTCAGACGTATATCAGCCCCAAACAGAAACAAGACATCAAGAGAACAGAATATGAACCAGAAATAGGACGTTTAAGTAGGAACTTGGGAAGGATGGACGCTGTAGTTGAGATGCAACAGGCAAAGGTAGAATAGAGGTGTCTGGGGACAAAACAATGCCATGGGCAGACAGTCAGTAGAATGCAGGGTGTTTGAAAAATTAAGCAGTGGTATGCTACTAAATATTTAACAAATGACATTTTGAAGGAAAAATAAAAAACACGGTTTGTGGAATTTGCCAGTTTCTGTGCTGTAACCCTCACTGTGGCCTATATGAAGCTAAAAATGTTTAATAACCTGATTGCAAAATTCTTGAAAATGTGTCATTTGGCTCAACACAACAATTGAGGTGAATAATCATATCTAGGTGCATATGTGGTATGAGTGTCCTATTAGATGCAAGTCAGAAAATATTAAATTCCAAGCCAATGAATTCAAACTAATGAATTTTCTC
This sequence comes from Trachops cirrhosus, assembly GCA_028533065.1. Taxonomy (NCBI): domain Eukaryota; kingdom Metazoa; phylum Chordata; class Mammalia; order Chiroptera; family Phyllostomidae; genus Trachops; species Trachops cirrhosus. The sequence continues at coordinate 140,280,507 of CM052541.1, forward strand.
TTCATTCTAGAAGAAATAATGACCTGTAGTAAGTTTTGAGGGGTGGGATGTGTTCAGACAAACTATTCATAGGTTTTATAATGTTATAGTGAGGTTAATGAATTATAAACTTAAACTAAAATGGAACCATCTATTTCAGATTGCCAGGGGAAGTACACACTAAATCTATAAATGTATTTAATGGGAAATAAATTTCTTTCATCATTTGCCTTTTGTTTTCCCTCTAGTGATATCTGTTTGAAATAAAATCTTTTATTAAAATAGATACTTTATTCTGTCTTACTTTCCTTAACTCTCTGTTAAACTTGCTTTCAAAGAGACTGCAATTACCTTGTATAATGCAACTTCCCCCACTTAATAAAAGGAACATACAAATGCTGTTAGATTGTTTCAGTATTCTATTTAGCAATAAATCTGTTGTTTAATTACTTTATTGTTGTTCAATTACAGTTGTCTGCATTTTCTTCCCACCACTTCCAACCCAGCCAAACTCACCTCCCTCCCTTGCTTCCTCCCTTTTGGTTTTGTCCATGCGTCCTTTATAGTAGTCCCTGAAAACCCTTCTTCCCTCTGTCTCCCCCCTCTCTTCTGGCTATTGTAAGATTGTTCTTAATTTCAGTGCCTCTGCATTTATATTTTGTCTGCATTTTTCCTTTGTTGATTATGTTCCAGTTAAAGGTGAGATCATGTGGTATTTGTCCCTCACCACCTGTCTTATTTCATTTAGCATAATGCTCTCCAGTGCAATCCATGCTGTTGCTAGGGTAGGAGCTCCTTCTTTCTCTCTGCTACATAGAATTCCATTGTGTAAATGTACCATAGTTTTTTTGATGCACTCATTTGCTGATGGGCATTTAGGGTGCCTCCAGCACTTGGCTATTTTAAACATTGGGGTGCACAGGTTTGTTTGGATAGGTGTTTCAGGGCTCTTAGGGCATAATCCCAGCAGTGGAATTGCTGGGTCTCCAAAATATATGAAGAACGCACGCAACTTCACTCAAGGAAGACAAAAAAACCCAATTAAAATTGGACAAAAGACTTGAACAGACACTTCTCCAAGGAGAACATACAGAGGGCCCAGAGACCTAGAAAAGATGCTAAGCATCACTAGCCATCAGAGAGATGCAAATTAAAAGCACAATGAGATACCACTTCACACCAGTGAGAATGGCCATCATAAACAAATAAACAAACAAGTGCTGGAGAAGATTCGGAGAAAAGGGAACCCTAGTGCACTGTTGGTGGGAATGCAGACTAGTGCAGCCACTGTGGAAAACAGTATGGAATTTCCTCAGAAAACTAAAATGGAAATGCCTTTTGATTCAGCAATTCGATAAACCTGTTTTAAAGCGATAGTTCTGGTTAGCTTTGTCATTCTTCCCAGAACGTATTCCCATAACCTTCTGAAATAATATAAATTCTCTCTGTGGTCATGATGGGAAGAAAAGAAGAAATCAGAAGTAACTATGAAACAGAAGGGAAAGACAATGAGACAACTTCTTTCAGGGAGTTGTGTACCTTGTCATGAAGAGGGCTCATTTCTTAACCTCCAAGATGTGAAAGTACCCATTTAAAATGTTAGCTGTTTGATACTTACATTTATTTATGTCTTGGATCTTCTTTAACCCAAATTAATGTAAACCCTTTAGACTTTGCGTGCTAACATAAATTTTTTTGTAGAATTTAGGAATTTTCCTAGAATGTAGGTGTTGTAAAATACGGAAGATCTTAAATCTACCTTATTACTATCTCTAATGACCTCCCTTGGAGTTGAAGCAATTTTCATTAAAATGTTCAACTCATCAAATCATAAGTAATTTAAAAACAACTTTACTTCCTTTCTTGATGAAAGACACGTAAAGCATAATTGGATGCTATTGTGGTAGATAGCAGTTGGTGTGATTATTCCTGACACTTTGCTTATCACAGTACAATCTTCAGATAAATAAAATAACAACTCACTTCCCTTTACAACAATGAATATACTCAGAGATAACAATGATTGGGGAATTTTGAAACTCTACTAAATTCATATGTTAATGAACAGCTGTGATGTTTACCAGACACATTACTGAAGAGAAGACAATTCCCATGTTTCCCTACAATCTAAAACTTTTACAAAGACAATCTAAGAGCTGAAAGCAAAAATATCAGTAGTTTCCACAATGTGTCCACATACCTTCCTGGTTCTGAGTTGTCACTCTGCTTGGCTGAGAAGATCTAAATGTCTGTTAAGTAATTTTGTTTATTTAATAAATCAATAAAGTCTCCAAATACACAACACTTAATCAGGTTGGTGTAATTGTTTTCTTTGCTCTAGGAAAACATCAATGGCAAAAATGATGGTACATTATGAAAAAATAGTGTGTAATTAAAACCAGTTATGTCAATGTAAATTGATTATTCCATTTATTCATTCCCTCCCTCGATGCATCATGGACATCTAACTACGTATTAGTAAATATAATTAGCAAACAGAGACAAAGGTGGCAAAGGGTCCTTGAAAAGCTTTTAGTCAGATATCCACTTTCAAAACATATCCCCTGCCATCACAGATTTTAAAAGTTAGTCGGAGAGGCAAGACATATGAACATGAAATGTAAAATAACTGCAAAATTTTGAAATTAGATGCATTCTTATATTTCTTCTGTGACTAAGTCCTTTTGGAAATAACACTGAGTGTTTATGATTTTCCACCTTTTACTGTAAATTAAAATAAAGAATGATTCTGGCCAACTGTGACTGGTTTTGTATCAGGCAAGGGTATGTGCCACTTGATGTATTTTACTGCTAGTTGGTCTAACTGCTAATATTGTGTGTAAAATTCATTCACCCTGACATTCACATTGATAGGAGATTTCCAAAGAAAAGCAATTCAAGTACTTCTCATTGTCTGTTCAGTCTGCAGTGTCATGAATATATGAATGCAACCAAATGATATTATGTTAATCTAGTCTACCAAATGGCAGGTGCTATGAGAAATATAGCTCTTTCTCAACTACTATTTAAAAATATTCACTAGTATTTGACTTGGAAAAATGAAGATATTTTAAAAAGAGGTATATATTCACTGTGGTTTGTATCTATACTCTATATCTACATTCTAGAGACCTGAGACATTTTCCCCACACCATATCTACAATCTTGTCAAGTCATGACATTATCACTTAACATAGGCATTGGGTTATATAAATCCTTTATTTTACTTTTGATCAGAATCAATGTTAGCTTCCCAACACTGCAATTGCTTAGACAGCAAGAATGACATCTAACAGGAGCGGGGGACATACTACCTTCTATAGAACCAAATACAAATAGTCTTAGTATTTGCACAGACTTATTTTCATGGTATAGCTTCTTTAACAATTTCCCTTCAACTTCTCTTAAATCTTACTGCATCATTTGGATTTGTTCTCCTCTCATTATTTTTAACCTCTCCATCTCTGCTGACTGGAGGCAAGCAGAGTTGTAGCTAAGGCTACAAACATTCTGAAGACTCTTCCATATTAAAGAATTCTCCCTTTACCCAGGTCTCCTCATTCCCCTCACCTCCATCCCCATTACTTCAACATTCCGTATTCTGCCTGACACAAGTATGTCTAAGGAATATTTGACCTCCTCTGAACGCTTAGTTCATGGACTCAGAATTGACAAAATTCCTAGTGAACTTCTAATTGCCCAATTCCATATACTCATTTTAATTCTTCAATTTGACCTCTGTGGCATTTGAATATGTTGATAACTTCTGGAAATTGGCAAATATCAGTCTTTAATCTAATTATCTTTTGCTTTTAAATCTTCCTCATTTTTCTTTACTACTTACATTTATTTGCTCATAGCTTAATCTGATGTCTCCCAGATACAGTCTTTGGTCTTCCTCTTGGCAGTACCCTCCATTCGGGGGACTTCAAACACCATGCATATGAAAGCATCTCAATCTAAAGTGCATATTGAAACATAATGAGAGGTTTTCAAATTATAACCCAGTTTCCCTTTTCCACAGTACTAGGTCCACAGATTTGGATTGGGGCCATAGTCTCTGTAAATGGGGAGGGGGAGGAAACTGTCTAAGTCCTGATGAACATGGTTTTGGGTCTCTAAGTTCCAAATCCATAGATCTATTTACCTTCTGGACATATTCACCCTAAGGAATCAGACAGTTACAACTCGTCTTGTTCTAAAGCAGAAATCATAGCCTCCATAACATAAAGCTATTGAATCTTCTATATTTCTTAAGCCTGGCATTATTGTTCATAGTATAACCTAAGTCAGAAACTTGGAGTTGTAAATGACTTAGCCTTATAAATCATTGAGTCATGTAAATTCTATCATCTTAATCACATATATAGGTTGTTCTCTCAATTCCTAATATTAGCTTTGCCTATGATATTTCCTCTGTATTAGTCATTCCTTCTTATTTGACATACATACTGCCAAAAACTTTGTGTATTTTTTTCCATAAACTAAAATACATATTTTTTATTTTCACAAATAACTTTATTGATTTGGATACTTTCAGTATGTTGGCTATATCCTGTGTGGTGTAATGTTGGTTGTTGGTTCTTCTCAATTAATGTCTCAATTTGATTGCTGTCAACTTCATCTGGTCTACCTGACCATGCAGCATTGTCCAGCAAGAAATCTCCAGCATGGAACTTCACAAACCATTTTTGACATGTTCGATCAGTCACAGTACCTTCTCCATACACTGCACAAATATTTTTTTTTTGCATTTCAGTTGCATTTTTACCTTTCTTGAAATAATAAAGCATAATATGCCAAAATGTTGAATATTTTCTTCCATCTTCAATACTAAAATGGCTACACAAAAATTCAACAGTTTAGATAAGTTATTTTTAAATGCATACTGATATGACAGCTGTCACAATAGTGTAACAAAATTGTTTCAAATGAAGTTAAAGACAACCAAGTGCTACTAGAGTCATCTTACTGAAAAAAACAAATAAACTTTTTGGCAAATTGTATATATAGATAGATATAATTAGATGATATCAATAGATATAGCTAGATAAAGATAGATATAGATAAATATAGATATATAGATAGATATAGATATAGATATGCACATAAACTTTCAGAATTCAGTTCAACCTTAATTTTCTAATACCTATCTTTTTCATTTTTTTTATTTCTGACATTGTTTTTTTAACTTTAGTTTTATTATTGACACTATTACAGATGTCCCCATCCTCCCCATTTGCCTTCCTCCACCCAGTCCTGCCCCCACTTCCCTCAGACCATCACCACCCTGTTGTCCGTGTATATGTGTCATGCATACAGGTTCTTTGGCTGACCCCTTAATATTTCTCTAGATTGTTCCTTATGCATCTTCCACTGCTATTTTCCCTCTAAAATGATATTCTTGTGACTGTCATTGTTTTCTATGTATTTCTATTATACTACCTAAAACTCTTTAAATATCTATTTGAAATCTTTATAATAGGCTGAACATACCTTGATGCAGGAACCATTATTTTTGTTTCTGATTTCTATTAATTAAGAGAACATTTGTTCCACTATAGGGCCTTAGACAAATAGTTGATATGTTTGTGTGTGTGTGTGTGTGTATTTAATATTGACTGGATATGACTACAGACACAATTTTTCTTTTTTGATGTATTATTTTATATATTACTTATAGTTTTCCACATTTCTTTAAAAGATGTTGGGTTTTGAAACAGAATATATCTGTGTGTGTGTGTATATATACATATACTCTAAGATGGACGTGTCTTTTTAGTAAATGTATGACACACTAAAGTGTAAAGATTTACATCTTATTTAACTTCACATAATACATCATTAATAAAGTCAGATAAGTATCTTATCCAGGGCTATTTGAAGTGGAGGAATAAAGTCATGAATATCAGAAACACCATGACATTTGTCACTAGTTTAAAAGTGAGATATGGAAGAATTTTCAATAGGTTCCAATAAAGTTGTGAGCATCTCCATTAAAATTCTACTTGAGTATTTAAAACCACCTGTTTGTGCATTTAATCTCTTATGTTACACACATAAATGTGAGTTTTTGCAAGCAAAAACAGATGCACTCCTAAAATGTGTCAGCACATTTTCAAAAGCTGACTGAAAATGTGTCCTCATATGTCTCCAGACTTTGTTATAACATATCGGTAAGCTGTACAAATTGGTTTCTTGAATATCCATTAATGCAAATTATAAGGCCAGGAAAACACCACACTAAAGACTGGCAAAATTTCACAAAACGTAACTCCTTTCCTAGGAAAGAACTAAAGAGAACAAAGTTATGCTGGCACTTTTATCCTAGAGTGATCTTGGATGTAAAGATAGCTCATAAGAAGAAAAGTTATAGAGCTTAAAAACATTTAGAGGTAGTCCACCCCTTCTTTACCTCAAATATACCAGCTGATATTGCCTGAAGTGAAGAAGGTGTAACAAGTGTAGTATTTTATTTTATGTTATTATTTTATTTTGTTTTGTTTTATTTTATTATTGTTCAAGTACTGTTGTCTCCATTTTCCAGGTACCACTGTCCAAGCCCTACCCACCCCAACCTCACACCCTCAATCCTTCCCCTCTTTGGCTTTGACCATGGGTCTTTTATACACGTTCCTTGATTAACTTTTCCCTATTTTCCTCCATTATCCCTCTAGATCCTCCCCTCTGGTAACTGTCAGTTTGTTCTTTATTTCAAAGTCTCTGGTTCTACTTTACTTGCTTGTTTGTTTTGTTGATTACCTTCTACTTATAGGTGAGATCATATGGTATTTGTCTTTCACACCTGACTTACTTCACTTAAAATAATGCTCTCCAGTTTCATCCATGCTGTTGCCAAGGGTGGGAGCCCCTTCTTTCTTTCAGCTACATAGTATTCCATTGTGTAAATGTACCACTCTTTTTTGACCCACTTACTTACTGATGGGCACTGAGGTTGCTTCCAGTATTTGGGTATTATAAATTGTGTTGCTATGAACATTGGGGTGCATAGGTTCTTTTGAATAGGTGTTTCTGGATTCTTTTTTTTTTTTAAATTTTAGTTTATTCAGTATAGTTTCCATCCTTTATTCTAATTCCAGCCCACCGACCCATTCCTCCCCTCCTCCCTCCCCTTTCCAACCTCCCTAGTTTGGCCCATGTGTCCTCTATATTTGTTCCTGTAAACCCTTCCCTTCTCCCCTGAAATTCCCTCCCCTCTCCCCTCTGGTTACTGACATCCCGTCCTCCATTTCAGTGTCTTTTGTTATATTTTACTTGTTTCTTCATTTTGTTGTTTAGGTTCCTGTTAAAGGTGAGATCATATGGTATTTGTCTTTCACTGCCTGGCTTATTTCGCTTAGCATAATGCTTTCCAGCTCCATCCATGCTGTTGCAAAGGGTATGAGCTCCTTCTTTCTTTCAGCTGCATAGAATTCCATTGTGTAAATGTACCATAGTTTTTTGATCCATTCATTTACTGATGGGGACCTGGGTTGTTTCCAGAACTTAGCTACCCGTTTATGATAAAAACACTTAGC
>CM052541.1:140288123-140358980 GCA_028533065.1 Trachops cirrhosus
AGGAAATAAAAGGCATCCAAATTGGAAAGGAGGAAACAAAACTGTCACTGTTTGCAGATGACATGATAGTGTACATAGAAAATCCTATAGACTCAGCCAAAAAACTGCTGGACCTAATAAATGAATTTGGCAAAGCAGCGGGATACAAAGTCAATATCCAGAAATCAAAGGCATTTTTGTACACCAACAATGTTTCTGGATTCTTGGGGTATAATCCCAGCAGTGGAATTGCCTGGTCAAAAGGCAGTTGCATTTTTAGTTTTCTGAGGAATTTCCATACTGTTTTCCACAGTGGCTGCACCAAGAGCATTCCCTCCAGCAGTGTACTAGGGGTCCCTTTTCTCCACAACCTGGCCAGAACTTATCATTTGATGATTTGTTTATGATGGCCATTCTGAGTGGTGTGAGGTGGTATCTCATTGTGATTTTCATTTGCCTCTCTCTGATGGCTAGTGATGCTGAGCATCCTTTCATGTGTCTCTGGGCCCTCTTATGTCCTCCTAGGAGAAGTGTCTATTCAGATTCTTTGCCCATTTTTTAATTGGATTATTTGTCTTCCTGAAATGGAGTCATGTGAGTTTTTTACATATTTTGGAGATCAAACCCTTGTCCAAGGTATCATTGGCAAATATATTTTCCTATAATGTCAGTTCCCTTTTCATTTTGCTGATGTTTTCTTTAGCTGTGCAGAAGCTCTTTATTTTAATGAAGCCCCATTTGTTTATTCTTTCCTTTTGTCCTTTACTCTAGCGGACATATCAGTGAAAATACTGCTGCATGGAATATCTGAGGTTTTCCTGCCTATATTTTCCTCTAGGACTTTTATGGTGTTATGACTTATATTTAAGTCTTTTACCTACCTTGAGTTTATTTTGTGTATGGTATAAGTTAGAGGTTGAGTTTCATTTATTTTAGTGTAGCTGTCCAGATCTCCCAATACCATTTGTTGAAGAGGTTATTTTTACTCCATTTTATGCTTCTGTCCCCTTTGTCAAATATTAATTGATAATAGAGATGTGGGTTTATTTCTGGGCTTTCTGTTCTGTTCTATTGACCTATGTGTCTGTTCTTATGCCAGTACCAGACTATTTTGATTACCGTGGCCTTGTAATATAGCTTGATGTCAGGTATTGTGATCCCTCCTACTTTTTTCTTCTTTCTCAAAATTGCTGTGGCTATTTGGGGTCATTTATAGTTCCATATAAATTATTGAAAGTTTTATTCTATATCTGTGAAATATGTCATTGCTATTTTAATAGAGATTGTGTTGAATCTATAAATTGGTGTGGATATTATGGACATTTACATGCGGTCAATTCTTCCAATCCATGAACACAATATATGCTTCCATTTATTTGTGTATTCCTTAATTGCTTTCTTCAGTGTTGGGTAGTTTTTTGAGTATAGGTCTTTTACCTGCTTGATTAGGTTTATTCCTAGGTACTTTATTTTTCTTGTTGCTATAGCAAATGGATTTTTTTTTCCTGATTTCTGTTTGTCATATTTTGTTATTGGTGTACAAAAATACCTTTGATTTCTGAATATTGACTTTATATCCTGCTGTTTTAACAAATTCACTTATTAGGTACATTAGGTTTTCTATGTACACTATCATGTGATCTGCAAACAATGACAGTTTTATTTACTCTTTTCCAATTTGGATGCCTTTTATTTCTTTTTCTTGTCTGATCACTGTGGCTAGGACTTTCAATACTATGTTAAATAGAAGTAGTGAAAGCAGAGATCCCTGTGTTTTTCCTGATCTTAGTGGGAAAGCTGTCAGTTTTTGCCCCTTGAATATGATGTTTGCTATAGTTTTTTCATATATGGCCTTTATTATGTTGAGGTATGATCCCTCTACTCCAACTTTGCTGAGTGTTTTATCATAAATGGGTGCTGTACCTTATCAAATGCTTTTTCCACATCTATTGATATGGTCATGTGACTTTTGTCTTTCCTGTTGTTTATGTGTTGTATTACATTTATTAATTTGCAGATATTGTACCATCCTTCTATCCCTGGGATGAATCCCACTTGATCATGGTGTATGATCTTTTTAATTTATTGCTGGGTGTGGCTTGCCAATATTTTGTTGAGGATTTTAGCATCTATATTCATCAGCATATTGGCCTGTAGTTTTCTTTGTTGTGTCTTTATCTGATTTTGGAGTTAAGATGATGCTGGACTCATAAAAAGAGTTTGGGAGTCTTCTGTCTTCTTGGATTTTTTGGAATAGTCTGTGAAGGATAGGGATAAGCTTTTCATTAATGTTTTGTAAAATTCTCCTTTGAAACCATCTGGTCCAGGACTTTTGTGTGCAGGGAGTTTTTTGATTACTGATTCAATTTCACCAGCTGTTATCTGTTTGTTCAGACATTCTACTTCTTCTTGATTCAGTTATGGAAGATCGTGTTTTTCTAAAAATTTGTCCATTTCATCCAGGTTTTCAAATTTCTTGGCATATAGTTGTTCACTGTAATTTCTTACAATATTTTGTGTTTTTGTGATGTTAGTTGTAATTTCTCTTCTTTTGTTTCTGATTTTATATATTTGAGTCCTTCACCATTTTTTCTTCAAGGACTATCTATCTTTCTTAGGCCTATATGGCTATAAACTTCTCTCTCAAGACTGCCCTTACTGTGTCCCATAGATTTTGAACTGTTGTATGTTCATTTTCATTTGTTTCCAGAACTTTTTGATTTTTCCTTGATCTCATTATTAACCCATTCATTGTTTAATAGCATGCTATTCAGTCTCCATGAGTTTGAATGTTTTTGAGTTTTTTCCTTGAAGCTGATTTCTAGTTTCAAGCCCCTGTGGTCCAAGAAAATGCTTGATATGATTTCAAATTTCTTGAATTTGTTGAGGCTTGTTTTGTGTCCTGTCATGTGTTCTATCTTTGAAAATGTTCCATGTGCATTTGAAAAGTATGTGCATTTTGCTTCTTTGGGATGAAAGGCTCCATATATATCTCTTAAATCCATTTGATCTAATGGCATCATTCAGTTCCACAATATCCTTGTTGATATTTTGTTTGGAAGATCTATCCATTGTTGACAGTGGGGTGTAAAAATTCCCTGCTATGATTGTGTTGTTGCTGTCTATATCTTCTTGAAGTCCTCCAAGATTTTTCTTATATATTTGGGTGCTCCTATATTGGGTGCTTATATGTTTATAATATTTATGTCTTCATGATGGATTCTTCCCTTGAGTATTATGATGTGTCTTTCTGTGTCTCTTTTTATGGCCTTTGTGCTGAAGTCTATTTTGTCTGATATAATATTGCAACCCCATTTTTTTTCCCTTTCTGTTTGCTTGGAACATGTTTTCCAACCCTTCAATTTCAGTCTGTGTTGGTCTTTTGTTCTGAGGTGGGTCTCTTTTAGGCATATGTGTGGGTCATGTTTTCTTATGTATTCAGATATCATATGTCTTTTTATTGGAGGATTTAATCCATTCACATTTAAGGTTATTATTAATAGGTTCTTATTCATTGCCATTTTACCCTCTTTGTGGTGTGTTCATCTCTCTCTCATTCTTTTCTTCATCTTCTTAAAACAGTCCCTTTAGCATACCTTGAAACTGGTTTGGCAGAAGTGTATTCTTTTAGCCTTCTTTTTGTCTGGGAAACTGCTTATTTAGCCTTATATTTTAGCCTTGATATCATGAACCAACAAAGACAGTGCAAAAACAAATACTATAGGATTATTTCTAACATAATTTATTGACTAATATGGTACCTTGAATAATTGTCTTAAAATATTAGTATGCTAAATTCTGGAACCTGTGAATATTACCTTAAATAGAAAACTAGAGTTATTTTATGTGGAAAAATTGAAGATTATTCTGGATTATCCATTTGGGCCTTGTATTAATTTTCTATGGCTACTAAGACTAATTGTCATAAAATTGATGACTTAAAACAACAGACATTTATTTTCTTATTGTTATGGAGGTCAAAAGTCCAAAATTGGTATCCTGGGCCACCACCAAGGTGTTAGAAGGGTCTTGTTCTCTCTGATGGCATTAAGGGAGAATTTGCCTTTTCCAGCTTTGGTGGTTGGTGGCATTCCTTGATCAGCGGCTTGCATAAATATAAATATGCATGTTGAGCAGGTCATTTATTTCCAATCACTGGGGAATGGGCAGTACCTGAATAAAATACTCAAATCTTTCAACTGCTTCTAAGTGAACACATTTTATTTTCTTTGTGGGTGCCTCTACTGTTTACATGGATGGGCTACATCTTATAACATCAAACATTTTTCTATGTTCTTTCAAGCTCAAGAAGTCACCAGAAGAAGAGTCAATTTTGTGAGATCTCTTGGGTTTCCAGAGTCCACACTAATAGTTCTTCAACAATTGAATTACTTCTTCAAGTCCTAGATGTCTCATTGGTAAGTGATGATTCTTTAAGTCCTTCTCTCTCAGGAATATTGATGCTTCTATAGAGTCTGCCTTTGGAACATGGAACCTTAGTGATGTCCTCTAAGTCTGGCATCTTATAATCTTTCTCTGTGCTTATGTTCACATTCATTCACAAGAAGTTCCATATTTATTTTTGAAGCACTGTTAAATTGAATACACTATTATTCAACTAAATCTGAATATGCTATAATTAAATCTGAATATGCTATTGATTTCTAAATTTTAAGGATTAACTTGGGAAATTATTGATCTTTGCATTATTGCATTTTGTCATCTTCAAACATGGATTATCTCTTCACTTTTTTATTATAGTTTTATGTCCTTTAACCATATCAAAATTAAAGATTTATTTATCAAAAAGTTGTAAATTAGGTGGCAGACTGAGTTAACCTTTATGCACTGACTTTATATGAAAAGGATTAAATCACACATTTGGAATAGATTTTCCTCAATTTACAGATTTTTATACACAGCTGTCAAGAGAGTGTCTACCTAGTCAAAGTAAGACTTACCAGGTCTGAGTTTGAGGATTTTTTTGTAAAATTAAAAAATATATATATCTTTAGTTGTAGATTTTAATTTATATTTCTAGAGCCTTCCATGTGTAGATGTCCTAGAACTCTGTATTCCTACCAGTGTCCCCCTGTTTCCTTCCTCTTTCTCACAGTCTCTTCATCACTACTTTAATTGAGACCATTGGGCATAAATTTCATCAAGAACCTGGACCTTGCTCATGTCCATCTCCAACAGAAGCCCAGGTCAACTTTTAAATCTTGGGTCTTAATTAATAAGGTCGTTAATATTACCTCTCTCTCTCTCTCTCTCTCTTCTGCTTTTCCATGTCTTGAAACCATGTCATTTTTCCATCTATACCTCTTAGTCAATAATCAACAAACAAATACCTTCTACCATCGATCTTTGTATCCCTTTGTGCTAGGTAAAGTCTGGCTTTTACATGCTCCTGCTTCCCCTAGCAGCTGTCTTGGGAGGGGTTGTTTTTTTTTCCATGTCTTTTGTACTACTCAGCTGCAACTGCCTAAGACAGAATATATAATCATCAAATATTTATTTAATAAAATTGTTCAATGGATATAGCACACATTTTATTTTTTCTAACTTTTATAAGTAGTTTTAACTTTTTAGTCTATTACATTCTTTTACACATTAAAATGCTAAATTACTTTAGTATGTTATGATTTTCAGTTTACTCAAGAAATCAAAGTCAGAGACACACAATTGTATTTCCTTACTGTCTTAGGTTGATTATCATAGAATAATGTCAGTACAGTACCCAGAGAGTAGCAGCAGCCCCTGAGAACTGTTAGAAATTCATATCCTTCAGCTCTATTCCAGACCTACTGCATCAGAAATCAGTTTTCCAAGTCCCTCTGGTGATTCTCATACAGACTAAACTTTGAGATAGTCTAGGCATAGGTTAATATAATAGAAACATAGGTTGATATTGAAATTCTTTTGCAGATACTTTACTGAGGGAGTGTTCTGAGGCCAAAATCTGTAGAGAAGTGTGAGCTAGTGCATTTTGGAAAAGATATGGGTTCACTTCAAGTCTAGCCACAAATCTGATTGCTAGGGGGAAATCTGCAGTATCTACCTGAAGCAAAGGAATAAGATTTATGTCTTCTAAATCACTGTACTTCTAGAATGAAGGCATAGCCTTTAGGTATTTCTGCATAAGGTTCGACCTAGTAGGCCCAAGGCAGTTCTCAGAATGCTGCTGCTGTGAGCCTTTGGCTGTCAGCACTCAGCACTTTGTGTTGATATGCGGTTCAGGGATAGCAGTGGAAAACAAAACCGAACTGTATACCACATGAAATTTCTCTGAGAGAAAGAGAGAGAGAATAATTTAGGTTGTTATGCACATTTTCCTTGAAAAATGATAAAAGAACATTTCACCCACAGACAAAAAAATATTCAAAGATAAAAAAACTTCCAGGGCCTTCCAGATAATTTTAATTAGCCCTTCAATCAGGTACATAATGTTCAGTCTTTCTCAACATTTTCTTTAATTCTTAACAATCCATTTTATCCTCAGTCTTAAAACCAAAAAAGTTTTTAGTTTTTTAATTTAAAATACTTTTATGAAATGACCTCTTGACCACATAACGAATCTATCCTCTTATCTATTAATTCCTTCAAATCCTGAGTATTTTAAATTGCTCAAGACCTATTTTGTCTAGACAATTATGTTGTTACTTGTGATTTGACTCCTAAAAGTTGATAGTATGTTCATTTAGAATCATGAATTAAGCCATAATCCTAAATAAATTGCTCAATAATAATTTAAGCTTCTGAAGGTTTAAGAATGCTAAGGGATTATTTAAAAAAAAGTGCTGATGAACAAGTGTATGGGGACAAATGCAATGTCTTAAAATTTTTAAGTGTCCATACTTGGAAATTAATAATATTAATAGTTTTCAGAAAGAAAATGCACATACTAGAGTTAGTTCTAAATAACTATGTATACATTAAGCAATTTTATAATTAAGCATAAGTTTTTTATTGTAATTCCTCACATTAACTTGAAAAATAACGCTCAAATAAAGTTTAAAAACCTTTTGTATTTTCTATTGAGGCTATAGAAATTTTATAATTCTTATGCTATGTTAGTAAGCCCATGACCCTTTTAAAAAATAAGTATATTAAGTCTCTGTTTTATTGTTACTTCTATTGATTTTATTGGGATGACACTTTTTACAAAATTTTACAGGTTTCAGGTGCTCAGTTCCACAACACATCATCTATGCACTTTATCATGTGTTCACCATGCCAAGTCATCTCTTTCCATCACCATTTATCCCTGCTCTACCCTTCTTCACCTCCCCACTTTTCCCCCATAAATCACCACACTGTTGTTCATGTCCATGATTTTTTCTCTCTTTCTCTCATTTTGTGTTCAATCTGCCCATCTCTAGTGAGTCTTTGTTTTGAAAATATGCATATAGAGACCTGTTTTTCCATAGTTGGAATCAATATATATTTTCCACTAGGCTTGTTTCAAATGTCTTCTTCTTTTTGTATCTTACTTCTTTCATTATTCTTTCTTAAGGATTTTTGATCCTTGTTCCAAAATATTTTGGCCTTATCTCTTTCTCTTGAAATATAACTTAATAAGAACTGAGGTAAAATTATTTTAAGCATTATTCTATATCTGTATTTCTTTGATTTCTGTCATTGACATTTCTCTTTTTAAAATAAACTGTAGTCACTGTTACCCATCATGGGTCTCCATTATTTCCATTCTTCTCGTTTCTCCTCAGTCCATGTAGGAATCCTTGTTTCCCTGTATGAAGTGACATGCCAGGTTCATTATGACCATGCGACCTGGTGAGACAAAACTGGCTTGAACATATGAGCTTCAAGATGCAAGACTTGGAGCAGGTTAGTGGAGCTCTCAATTCCCTGCCTCTGAGCTTTCCCATCTGTGAATTGTGGGTAGATAATGATCTACTTGTTTGTTCCCCACTGAAATTCCTCTCCAATGGCCCACAACTGACTCTTTTCTCTGGAGAACACCTCTTTGCTGATGACCGCCCCTTTGTCCTGCAGGTTACCACCCCACACAATTACCCTTGTTCTGGGAGTGGCCAAAAAACAATTACAAATTCATGTGTACTGAAAGCTGATCACATATCTCCAGGAGATGAAACTCTGGTAAATCTTGTGCTCTAGAGATTTCTACTCATCCTGTAGTTTGGGCGAAGTAAAGACTTATTTGAGGCAACACGTTTCCCAGGTCATTCCCCTTTATTATTCTCTTTCCCTGACTCCCTTATAGGTTTTGCTGCAGAGCACTCCTTCAGTGTATGTGTACACCCGATATTCTGGTAATAAGTGGAGTATTGGCAGACTTTGGAAGTGTGATTGTTATTGTTTTATTTAACCTGTGGTGAAAAGGGATGAGATACAAGGATACAGTTCATATAAGACACATTTGGCTTGTACAATATCTCTAGCCTTTTATAAATAGTAAAAAAATAGTAACTATAAAGACTGGGGATTTTGATGGTTGCTATGAAATATCACAAATGCTTAAAGAAGAAAAATGACAGACTCAGGACAATCAATCACTGATTTAAAATAAAGTATGATAGAGTGTCTCCTTGGCAGCCTTTAAAGAGATTCTTACCTTGTATTGACAGAGCTGAAAGCATCGAGTCATACTGAAATCACACTTCCAAAATAAATAACTGCATCAGTAAAGGCACCAACCATCAAACACAGGTTCAATCATGGCCTGTATTCTGTATTTAAAGATTCAGTGCAGAATGTAGTATAGAGTGATTTCAATCCAAAATTTTAAGTGTTTAAGCTAAAGATTTATAAAGTATTTATTAATTATTGTAAATAACTGAGTTTTAGACTGCAATGTTGTATTAATTTTGTAGAAATGAAAAGAGCATTGCACATATGTAACAGCTATGCATTATACATTATTTCACTTAATTCTCACAACTATCCCAGGGAGGCAGGGACAATTGTAATGACCATTCTACAGATGGGAAGTGTGAGGCAAAATAATGGTTTAAACCTCTAAACATCAAGCCCAGTGGCAAGTGGGGGAGCTAGAAGTCAAAGCCAAGTCTTGATTCCATGAAGTGCTCTGTTGTTTGTCTATATGGTTCTTTCCTTTTCTGAATAGCTGAAGAATATTTCAAGTTTATAATTTTTATTGTTAGTTTTTCTTTTTTTGACATGGGGAAAATATGTAATCTTCATACATGAGCAACATAATTCTTATGGCAGTGGTGTAGACCTGGAGGTACTGGTGCCCCTTAAACACATAGAAGGGTTCATTTGCATTAAAACCTAAGGGGGGAGAGAGGAATGTGAGATGCATAAGAAGCAAATCTAATTATGGTTTGCCATGCTGGTAAGAACCTTTGGGTTCAACATTTGCAAACTCACTCAGATGATATTAAGGAAAAGGATAGTTTACTAAAATGATTCACATGGTGTGGAAGCAGAGCCATTCAGAAGCTGAAACCACTCTAAGCTTATGCTACTGTTTCACATCCTATAAATTATCTTTATATGAAGTTTTCTAGCTTCTCTTCCTTCTTCATCAATTCCCTTTATAATCTCTTGTCCGGATTGATTTGTTTAGTTCGCTAGTTAGAAGCCTAATGGATAGAGCTCTTTCTGCATTACTGTGCAGTCTCTATTATCTACATGCGAATCAGATACTCAACCTGGTCTGAAGAATGGCTATCTTTGTGCTCGGTGCCTTTGTTTGCCTGATTCCCTTAAGCAGAAGCCTTTGGGTAGGCAGGGAATGTTATTCAAGTGGGAATGTTATTTTCGGCTGCACTATGACTGAGACATCCTGTGAACAGATTATATTACTGTAACATTTTGATGATTACAGACTTTATCTTCAAAGCTAGGTTACTTTTGAGAGCAAAGCATGTGCTCTTAATAATGACATCAGAACAATGGGGAAAATAAAGACTCTCACAAGCTGGGATGTATATCCACTTTTCCTATGTCTCTGACTTGTATTTTATTTTCATTTTTGGAAATTAGAGACAAAGAAAGGCCATATCCATCCCCTGAGAGTTTCAGTACTACATGATGGCATCAGTGTCAGTATATTAGCCTAGGTCAGTGGCTTCAGGACTGTGGATCAACTTCATGACTTAACTTTAGACCCATGGACCTGTAGCCCTCATGTCACCAAGATAAATCCTTCTGGGTTGACAAATAACAAAATCTTGGACAGTAAGATTTATTGAAAGAGTCACAGAACAGAAAAAGGAAATGATTATGAGATATTTCCCTGTGTATCCAAAGTATCCATCATTTATTATTATTTGTGGGACTTCAAATGATTTATTTGTCCCTAGTCCCTGTCTGATGCTTCATAAAGAGTGAAAATGCATAGAAATTAAGTTTAGTGGATTTGAAGCAATTAGTAGAAAATCAATAGGATTCATAGGATGAGTAAATTCTTAGCTGTGTGATCTTACTCAAATTGTTTAAACTCTCAGGATTTCAGTAGCGTCAATTAAACAATAATTACTCTAATATGAAATCTCAAAGTATTTACTTTGATAGGCTAACAGCATTGGAAACAAGTAATTATGATATTGGATAGAACTGATCTTATGAATGAGACCAAAGTCACACTTGGAGTTATAATTTTGCAATTTATGTTAATATGGTTACTGTAAGAAGCAATCTCTAAAAAGGAATTCAATGTGCAAGAACTTTATTAAGGAAATTGCTTGTGAGAGAAAATTAGGATGGATCTGTGAAAGGCTGGGAGTGCTGTTAGACAGCAATGCAAGTCTGACCCTAGAGAAGAGAATAAGGATAATTGCCAGAAGTGTTGTAGTCCGCCATGCATTCTAATGAAAATTTGGTTAGGCTCTCAAGGAGAATGCAAAACAGACTCAGCCATCACAGAAAACCTTTTCTTCCTGGTGTGGGTCTATCTAGTGCTAACAGCCTGTTATGCTAAGCTATTGCCTTCAAGAAGCTGTAGGAAGCATGGTTTTGAGGCTTTTCTTCCCAAAGGGAAGCTTATTGTGATAAACCACAACTATTTCTGCAATTGATCTCTGGCCTATAATTGGTCCTGGTCTTTCTCCTCCACTAGCCATTCTAAATTCCCTTTATTCTTTGTTATCACCTGAATAGGTGCTTGTTGTTTACCAGGTGGTGATTCCCATTATTAAAATATTCCTATCTTTGGTAATTATATTCTTTTCAGTTTTGCATATGACCATTCACAGTCATAATGAGGCAATGGAATATAAGTGGTGCCCAAGTAGATCCTCTTTGTTTAACACATGTTCTTCTCTGTCCCCTTCGTGTAATGGAATCCATAAAAACAAAAACAGAAACAACCCCTCACACACACACACACAAACAAACAAAAAAGCTTCTGCAGTTCAGAGATAGTTTTGTCAGGAGGGTGATTGTTCCTGCTTTCCTATTCCTGGGCACCAGATGCCCTGGTAACGGCTTTAACTTTTAGAAAGTGGATTTTTGCTTCCTCTCCTGGTAAGCAAGTGACTTATTTGGGGACTAAGAGCTCCCACTCTGCAGTGCCCAAAGCAAATAGGACAGAAGGCACAAAATCCTCCAGTGGGTCATTAGGAATGATGGTAACAGGGGCAAATTCAGCTTACATCTTTATTAGCACAAAAGGGTTCTCTGATCTAATATAATGTATTTTGTCCTGAAGGACTGCAACACATACTTTTAAATGTAGTTTCAGATTTACTTCCAGGAGGTCATTCTAGTGGTTTTAGGAGCATGGTGTGGTATGTGATACAACCAATGAATCTGTGACCTTGGGCCCCCTCCCCCACCTCCTTCACCATGAAGTATGTTTCTTGTCCATACCTGCAGGTCAGGCATTCTGTAAACCCTAGATATTCGTGATGGCCAAGGGTTTGCAGGCAGACAAGACAAACTCATACCTAGAATAGGTACTTAACCCTGTCAGAATGAATGGCTGGCACTTCCAGGATAGAAGGAAATCAATACAGACAACCTGCCAAAAAGTGGCCCATCAGATATCTAAAGAAATAATGTTCTTATAAGCGACAGAGTGTTGGCCTCTGTTGCTAAGATGGGCACTTGCAATATAAGCATCTCATGAAATATAATCCAGGGGTGTCCTTTTAGCTCTTCATAATATACCTCTTCTTTTATGCCCATTTCTCTCAGCTTATTCCTTTCTCTATTACCTATAGGGTAACATATACATTTCTAAACTTCTAAGGTCACCTGAGGTCCTTGTCAGAAGGTTAAATGCCATGTTTTGACAAAGTGTCTCCATGTCAATGCATTATGGCTTATTCTCATAAATTTTGGCTCACTTGATCAACTATCATTAAAATCCAATCCACAGCCCCAGCTGGGTGGCTCAGTTGTTGGAGTATTGTCCCACGCACTGAAAGGTTGTGGGTTTGGTCCCCAGTCAGGGCACATGCACAGATTGTGGGTTTGATCTCTGGTTGGGTGTGGACAGAAGGCAACCATTGATGTTTCTTTCTCACATTGCTGTTTGTCTCTATCTCTCTTCTTTCCTTTCTAAAATTAATAAACATATCCTTGGGTGAGTATAAATAAATAAGTAGTCCATGAATACTACTCTCACTCATGGCACTATATGCCAGCAAATTCTAGCAGTTATTTAGAAGTATGGTCTCTTTCTTCCATTATCAACCAAGCAAGTTCCCAGACAGGTTATTCCAGAATTTTCCTTACTTTCTAGACTGATGGCCAGGAGAACCCAAGCGAGCAGTTCCTGAGCAGGTAAGACTGCTTTCTGCAACATTTTCCACCACAGCAAAAGTGCTAGCTGTTTTTATAAAAAGTGGTTCCTTGGACAAGTTCAGAAAGTCCAGGAGAAGTTGAAAAACCAGCGTCTGCAGAGAAACCCTTATATACTACCTGACCCATGTTTCATGGCCCCAGGTGTTCCCCACCAGAGCCTGACTTTAAGTAACCTGACCTTGACTCAGCATTTAAATGTCTGTCAAACTTTGTGACTCTAACAATTAGGACAACAGTCATACACCTTGGGAGATGAAGACCTATTTACAGGCTACCACAGAGGAACTTCGTCTCTCATACTCAGCCATTAACTGCATGTTACTATCACTCAGTCTCTCAGCTTCCTTCTGCAGGGCACCACACAACAGCAGTAATAAGCCATCTCTTTTGTATGCATAATTCTCTTCATATTTTTCAAATCCCTGCATCATTGTTCATATCACAAAAGGCTCTTCTCTTCACCAGCATATTTTCTTAGGTTACTTCCCATAAAATCATTGATATTAAGTTCCCACTTTTTTCCAGAGACTATCCAGCCCACCTATGAAGCAAAACTTCAACTCATGGCCTATATTCTGTGACTATATGCTCACACACACATGCATAGTGTCCGCATGTAATGCATATACATATATTTGCCTGATGTGTGTGTGAATCTTGAATGAAGAAATACAGAAAGAAGGTTATGTGGAAACACTGCTGTCCTTTGTGCATTCATGCAATCTAAGAGAAGGCAAAGTTGTCATGACACTCAAGCCAATACCAACCATCAGAAGAGTTTCAGTTCTCTCAGGAATAGGCCTGTGATGCAGACACTGGCCCGCAATGTCCGTGGCATTATGGATGAGACATGAGACAAATTCACACAGACTACTGTGCCCTGTGGAGGAAAAGGGACGTCACTGCTACTCTCTCAAGGGAAGAGCACCTCGGAGTGGCCTAGCCACTCTCTCAAGAAGAGAGCGCCCCGACCCTTGCCTTGACAGGCTTTTATTGGGTTTGTTTTGCACAAGAATACAGGTAAAGTTCATTAATCATTATCAGGCAGGAAGAATCAAACATACAAAGAACTCTGAGGGCCTATTTTGAGTCAGGGTCAGATAGCTAAAGAGCCATAAAACTTTGAGGAACAAACTCACTTCTCAGTTGGATGCTTATCATTTAATTGACAGCATTCTAAACAAATCAGGTTTCACAGGATTTTACATATTCTTTCTTAGCTCTGATTGCCCTAGGGAACTTGACCTTTCCAGCACAGTGCTGTACCTACCACCAGTATTGTTTCAAGCTTAAGTCAGGCAGGAGAAGTGAGGCAGCCAAGAGATTAGGAGACTTCTTGCAGACAGAATGAGGACTCAAGCTATGTCAAAGCCGAGGTGTGAGCATCCATCACCCCCTTTTGCTATAGCTCCCCAAGTCCTTCTCTGGGGCCTCCACATGATTGTACCTGCTTTAGTTTGTTCCCCTCTTGAGGAATCTTACCCATCATTGGCTAACTGATCAAGCATTGGGGGCCAGGCAGGGTGAAGTAAAAGGAGCAGAGGCAGTGCTCCTGCCAGGGAGATAAGCTTTGTCTTCTTAGTGGCTTATGGTCCAAAGGTCGCTCACTCAGCCTTCGCCATGGGGGGGTTACAGCTCCTGAAACCAGGCAGGGCAGTTCCCAATAGGCCTGCTATTCCTTTTGAGAAAGAGGCTGCTGGGAAAGACAATGAAACTGCAGAGAAAAAGTGCATGTTTTATAATATAGATGATTTTTCAACATATAAGTTTTTTTGTTGAAAATTTTAAAAAATGGAAGGACTGAGTGATAGGTAGTAGTGTCTGGTATTCTTTCAAGCAATAGAATGTAGGATAGTATCTGTGGTATATTTTGGTAATTTCAGGAAGGGTAAAACTTTAATTACGGAATTTTTTCTTAAGAGTGAAAGGAAGCAAGAGAATATCATTATTGACACCCTGTACATTTTAACAACTCGCAGCATGAAACATCAGAAACTCATCAAGGAAAAAAGGGAAATGCTTATACTCATACCATGTGGTTTAACAGACAACAAATACATGTTTTTATCTCTTAAATCATGTATATCATAATTGTTTCTTGTTAAACTTCATGTGATCAAAACACAGACTTGTCTCCTTCATATATATATTTATACACATACATATAAAATGGAAGATGTGTACATATATACCTTGATATATATAGACACATATTACAATATATTATGTATAGTATACACACACATAAACACATCAACACAGATTAAACAGAATTTATTTATAAAAATTATGTATTTATTCTTAGGTGTTTAAACTTCAGTCACCTTAAAGTACCTACAGAGGCATTTTTTCCTTCCAATCCTCAAACCAGTTTTTGAACTCATTGATTTTGATGCCTTTTAGTACTTCTGCCATTTTTATGTTTTACTTCCTCCACATCAGCAAAATGTTTCCCTTTGAGGCCTTTTTAAATCCGGGCAACAAATTAAACAAAAAGTCTTTCAGGGTGAGATCTGCTGAATAGGGACACAGGGGTCATGCTATTTTGGTCAAAAACTGCTGAACACTCAGTGTAGTACGGACAGGTGCACTTGTAAATCACCCATCATGAAACAAGCAAATATGTTGAAAGCGTTTTCAAAAAAAATTAACTGAAACCAAATTCAGCTCCTCGCAACAATGCCAGCTGGAACACTGATACAGATGGATTCCACGAACACTCACCTAGTGGGGGAAGCCTGTACTACAAGGGGCCAGCAGCCAGAAGATAATCCCATTTGGAGGGGATCCTCCCTCTTACATACATATATATGTATACCTATATACTTGTGAGAGAGATTATTATAGTTGTCATTACTGAAAATATATTTTAAAATTATGTTTTACTTATCCTTATTAAATTATCCCTGTTATAATGCTTATCTTGAAAGGAAATGTTGTGTCATATTTTACTTGGGTGCCAATGTTCTGGGCCATTGACTACAAGTGTTGAAATGCAGTAAAGACCAATGATCTATATCTTTTCATAACAGTCTCAGATGATGAAAGAAGCCAAACTGTCTGCAAAGCTTAAACAAAATGAATATCCCATTGTAAATTAAACATTTAAATAATGTTTATAATGAAATAAATGGCAATCCTGTAAAGTTATGTGTTTTTGGCTAGGCTTCTGTAGTGATATTCATGAGTAGAAGCTTACATGTGTATAAGTGTGTGAATGCATTTTTGTGTGTTAATTCCACACATCTTTATAGAAAAGTATTTTCTTGAAAAACGAGAGTATAAATTTTTTGTAGTTTTAAATAAGTACTCCTTAAGAAAGTTGGTGTCCTATAGTTTATTTCTCCTTTGTTTCATAAATCAGGGGCCACATAAAAGAAATAACTATGGCTAAGGACTGGAGAACTGTCTAGAATTCCATGACAGAATTGCTAAAGGATCTTAATTAGTAAATTAGTCACCCTTCTTCTCAGATACATTATTTTCAAAATTAAATAGATGATTAAAATATATCATGTTCAGAATTAATAAAAGTGATAAAAACAGAAAGTATACAGAGCTACAAGATAGAATGCAATGAAAACAAAACAGCATTTTCCCCAATAGTATTGGAAATGTAAGCTATTTTTCCATGGCAAAACCAGGATTTCCAAATCAGGACCTATTGTAATTGTTTGTTTTCCCCTCTTAAAAATGTAATATTATCCCACAACCACTGTTGCTTATCATTTTTTAGGTCTTCTGTATTGAAACTATTCTTTTTCATTTTTCCCACCAGAGTGTGAACCATTTGAAGTAAGAGGCTCTGTCTTAGTCATTTTGTATCCCTGTTTCCTATTATATCCCATGTCATACCCCAAATGTTTCCTGAAAGGAAAACTCATGCAGGATATTTATTTAACAGTATCTACCCCTATATCTGCTACACATGTGTATAACCGAGAGTTAAATAGTGTTATCTTCTCATTTGAGATTTAAATCCCATAGTTCTAATCCCCCCATGGTACAGTAGAAACCATAATAACAAACCCGATCTCCCTAGGTTCCTGGTGTTCAGGAAAGAAAACAGGGAGAAGTGTTGTTAAAAAATGCTATAAATGTCTCCTGGTCATATATCTGTTCATATACTGGCTTATCTCTAACAGGTTTATTTTCTGAATCAACTCTGCATGCTATGGTACATAAACCCAATCCTTACAGAAACATAAAGAACTTAAAATTGAAGGGTAGGCAACTAGACAATATCAATTACTTACCCTGTCACAGCCCTTTCTCTTACATTTCGTACCATTCCTTTACCCCTATATTCGTGTACCATTAAATTCTTGTACAAAGCAACTTAGCTATATTTCACATATTATCACAAGATGATAGGGACTCATTGTACACTCTTGAAGATATTTTTTCTCAACAATCACACTTCTGTACCCAAGTACAGTTTTGTGACAGCTGATAATCAACCTCACAAAAAAGGACTGTTTTTTAACATTTTATCTTCCAATTCTTTGCGATGCTTATGATATTATCACATTTATTCAAGAATCAGTATGTACTTATTGACAAAAATAAGAATCATTTTAACCAGATAAAAAAGGAATTACATCTAAAATGGAGATGAATTAATCCTCATGTATTTTGTCCTAAATAAGTATGTGTCTAATGCAGTGTTTTAGCTTTTGAGTATCTAAGTGAAAGTAAAATATATAAGGTAATGTATAATTTTATTAGATAAATAAAAATATACAATAAACAGCAAATAGAACATTAATTAATATTTAATATTAATTCTAATATTATTCCAATAAATATTAATATTAAATATTAATCAGAAGATATATATACAGTGCCACAATTACTCTATGTAATTGAGAAACAATTGCTTTCACTCTGGGTTTTGAAAACATCCAGTGGTAAGATTTAGGGCTGAGAAGATTATGAGCCAATATCTCTAATGAATGAGTGACATGACCTAGTGCTGAGTATAAAACAGGAAAAAAAATATGAGTGATATAGATGGATGCTAATTCCTGCTTCCATCTGTACCAATTCCTTTAGTCTGAAAATGTTACCTTGTATTTACTTGTTCTTCTTGAATTTTACTCTTAATTTATATATTTCCAATATTTCTTTTTTTAATAATTTGATTAAGGTATTATTGGCATATAATACGCTGAATATATGCAAGTGTACAATTTAGTAAATTGTTATGTCTGTGAACACATAAGAAATAATCATTACAGTGAAGATAATGAACATAAAATCATCTTCAAATATTCACTCAGGGTTACTTATAACCCTTCTTACATGTCCTCCCTCATTGCCCCAGCCAATTTCCAGGGAACTACTAATGTGTGTTCTGTCCATACAGGTTACTTTGAAATTTTTACAATTTTATAAAAATATAATGATAAAAAATACTTATTTTTATGCTGCTTCCTTCATTTATTATTGTTTTGGATATTTAACTCTGGTGTTGTTTATGTTATATTTTATATAGTAGCATTCTATTTTAAGTATGGATATTTAGGTATTTTCAGGTTTTTGTTTTGCTTTAGTTTTGGAGCGGTTGTTTTTTTTAAGGCTTACGTTGCTATAAAATACATATACAGATCTATGTATAAAATATGCTTTCATTTCTCTTAAGTGAATATCTGAGAATGAAAAACTAGATCACGTGGTAACTGTATGTTCAGGTTTTTAGGAAAATGCTAAAATATTTTCCAAAGTGATGGTAGTAATTTGCATTCCCCCAGCAATGTATGAGAAAAGTTCCAGTTCTTTAACAGACTTGCAGACCATTGGGTTCACAGTCTTTCACCATTCTAATAAACACATAATGGCATGTTGTCGTCATTTTAATTAACATATCCAAATGACAACAGTGCTGAGCAACATTTCATGTGCTTCTTAGACAATCTATCTCTTCTATAGTAATTTACTTTCAAATATTTTGCCCATTTTAAAAAAGTGAATTTTTGATGTAAATGAATCACATGCTCCCATCAAAAGGAATAGGGTAACAGAATAGATAAGAAAACAGGACCCATATATGAGGTCTGTCCGGAAAAAACCTAATGATTGTTAATATAACAAGAATGGTTTGCATGACATCTATGTAACCTGGCAGCCAAGGAGAGTGGACCGGAATGTGCACATGTGGATAATGATGACATCATTGTATTAGACAGTGAGGGTGGTAGACGCCATTGAGCAAGCATGTGTACTGTGTGGCCATTATATTCAAAAGGACTGAGTGAGTATAGCAATGACTCTGCATCAAATTTTGCATTGACCTTGGACATTCTTCTGCAGAAACTATTTGGATGGTTCAGAAGGCCACAACAATGGGCAACTAACTGGTGATTGGCAGCTTAATCATGAAAACGTACCTGCTCATGCATCATATTTTGTGCAGAGTTTTTTGGTGAAACATCAAATCACCCAGGTGACTCAGCTCCCTATAGCCCAGATTTGATGTCCTATGACTTCTGGTTTTTCCCAAAACTAAAATCACCTTTGAAAGGGAAGAGATTTCAGACTGTTGATGAGATTTAGGAAAATACAATGGGGCAGCTGATGGCAATTGGGAGAACAGTGTGAGATCCCAAAGTGCCTGCTTTGAAGGGGACTGAGGTACCATTGTTCTATATACATAGTCCTATTGTGTTTCTTGTATCTTCTATCTTCTTTAATAAAGGTTTCTCTTTTTCATATCACATGGCTGGATACCTTCTGGACAGACCTTTTATATGCTGTCTATAAGGGACCCACACAGAATGAAAGATACACACAGACTGAAAAATAAAGAGATTGAAAAAAGATATTTCATGTAAGTAGAAAAAAAAAAAGCTGGGGACCCTGACCTGTATGGCTCAGTTGGTTGGGCATTGTCCCATAAAGCAAAAGGTCACCAGTTTGATTCCTGTCAGGGCACAGGCCTGACTTGTGGTTTCAGTCCCTGGTAAGGGCACTTACTAGAGCCAACCAATTGATGTTTCTCTCTCACAATGATGCTTCTCTCCTTTTCTTTCTCCCTCCCTTCCCCTCTCTCTAAAAATAAATAAATAAAATCTTTTTTTTTAAAGCTGGGGTAATAATACTTGTATTAGACAAAATAGACTTTAAAACAAGGCAGTAATAACAAAGAGTTACATTACATAACGATAAAGGGATCAATCCAAAAAGTGAATGTGGCCCTTGTAAACACATATGTACCCAAAATAGGAGAATCTAAATACATAAAGTGAATCTTACTGAACATAAAGAACAAGAATAGTCATGGGAGGGGATTTTAACACCTTACTGACCTCGACTGATATATAAATCTTCCCCACAGAAAATCAAGACAGAAACAGTGGCCTTAAATTACACATTAGACCAGATGTGTTTAACTGATACATTCAGAGCATTTCATCCCAAAGCAGCAGAATATACATTCTTTACAAGTGCAAATTGAACATTTTCTGGAATAGATTGTGGAGGGGGCTCTGCCCGCAGGGTTCCCCCCACCCCCGGCTGCCACTGATGAGAATAGTCTACCAAGACATGATCTGCTTGGGGAAGAAAGGTGGCCAATCTCTCAAAGGAGAAGGACCAAGAGCCTTTTACTCAATGGGCTTTAATTAGGTTCCTTTTGCACAGGAATACAAGTAAAGCTCATTAATTATTTTTAAGCAGTAAACATCAAACAATAGATAACATACAAAGAACCCTGAGGGCCTATTTTGAGTCAGGGTCAGACAGCTAAAGGGCCATAAAACTTTGGGGAACAAACTCACTTCTCGCTTGGACCCTTATCATTTAATTGACAGCATTCTTAGCAAAGCAGGTTTCACAGGATTTTACATATTCTTTCTTAGGTCTGATTGCCCTAGGAAACTTGCCTTTTCCAGCACAGGGCTGTACCTCCACCAGTAATGTTTCAGGCTTAAGGCATTGTTTCAGGCTTAAGTCAGGCTGGGGAAGTAAGGCAGCCAAGAGATTAGGAGACTTCTTGCAGACAGAATAAAGACTCAGGCTATGTCAAAGCTGAGGGGTGAGGGTCCATCATCCATTTGCTGTAGCCCCCCCAAGTCCTTCTCTGGAGCCTCCATGTGATCGTGCCTGTCTTAGGTCATTCCTCCCTTGAGGAATCTTACCGGTCATTGGCTAACCCATCAAGCATTGGGGGTCAGGCAAAGTGAAATAAAAGGAGCAGAGGTGGTGCCCCTGCCAGGGAGATAAGCTTTGTCTCCTTAGTGGCTTATGGCCAAAGGTCACTGACTCAGCCTTAGCCATGGGGGGGTTACAGCTCCTGAAACCAGACAGTGCACAGTGCGGTTCCCAACAATAGATCACCAGTTTGGACACAAAACAAGTATCAAAAAATTTAAGAACACTAAATCATACCAAGCATCTTTTCTTATAATAATGGTATGAAACTAAGCATCAATCACAAGTACAAAACTTTAAAACACAAAAAGACATGGAGGCTAAATAACATATTACTAAACAATGAAGGGGTTATCAATGAAATCAAAGAAGAAATAAAAAATACCTTGAAACAAATGAAAATGAGAACACAACAACCTAAAATCTAACCTAAAATGGGACACAGTGAAAGCAGTTCTTAGTTGGAAAAACATAGCATTAGACGTGTTTCTCAGGAAACAAGAAAAAACTCAAATAAATAATCTTTATACTGAAAGTAAATGGAAAAAACAACAAACAAATCCCCAACTGAGCAAAAGGAGGGAAATAATAAAGGTTCGACGAGAAACAAATGAGAGTCTTAAAAAACATAAAAAGATCAATGAAACCAGTAAGTGGTTCTTTGAAAAGATAAACACAATTGACAAACCTTTAATCAGACTCATCAAGAAAAAGAAAGAACCAAACATAAAAAATCAGAAATGAAAAAGGACAAGTAACAACTGATACCATAGAAATGCAAAGGATTGTAAGAAAATATTACAAACTATATGTGAACAAATTGAACAATCTGCAAGAAATTAATAAATCCCTAGAGACATACAATCTTCCAAAACTGAATCAGAAAGAATCAGAGAATCTGAATAGACAGATTACAACTGGTGAAATTGAAATAGTAACCAAAAAACTTTCAACAAACAAAAGTCTAGGATAAAATGATTTCACAGGTGAATTTGACCTAGCATTCCAAGAAGAACATCTCTCCTTCTCAAACCACTCCAAAAATGTAAAAGGAAAGACTCCCAAGCTCATTTTACAAGGCCAGTATTATCCAAATTCCAAAACCAGACAAAAACACTATGAAGAAAATTATAGTCTAATATAACTACAAAGAAAATTACAGGCACATATCCCTGATGAACATAGGTGGCAACATCCTTAATCAAATATTAGCAATCCAAATCCAGCAAAATATCAAATGGTCATATGTGATCAAGTAGGATTTATTCCTGGGATGAAAAATTGGTACAATATGTGCAGGTCAATAAATGTGATAAACCACATACATAAAATGAGGGATAAAAATCATATATGTTATCGATAAATAGGGAAAGCATTGAACAAAACCCATGAGGGTGTTGTGAAGATCTCACTGTTGTGGGGGCTTGGGCTGGGTAACTCATAACATAGTTCTGTGGAACATGTTGTGTGTGTGTTTTCTTTGTTTTTTGTTTTTAGTTTTTAAGGACATATTTTTTATCTTTACTTTTTATGTTGTTATCATTTTGATGAACTATGTCTTTGTGCATTTTCTTTAAAATTCTATTGAAAAAGAACCAGAATCTTATTTGGCTTTATTTTTTTCTTACTTTTCAATGTCATTTTGCTGGACAGTAGTTATTAATTTGGAAAGTTTTTCCTGATAACTTTAAAGATTTTATTATGTTGTCTCCTGGCAGCCAGAGTTGCTAATGAAATGTTGGATACGTGTTTATAAAGAACTAGAGATTTCACTGTGAAAGCTTCTAGGAATTTTATTTACATTGTTCTTGGATTCAGAAACTTCACCAACCAGTTCTGGCCATACCATTCACTTGCTTGGCACTCAGTGTGCCCTTTCAGCCTAAAATCTTATTCAGTTTTAAGAAGTTTTTTTTACTGTGTATCTGCTTTATTTTTCTGTTTACTTCTGTAACTTCACTTGTTTGAACTTCTAGATCTGTTTTCCATGTCTCATTACATTCTCTATTCATTCTTTTTTTTTAAATCTCACCCAAGGACATTTTTTAAATTACTGTTAGAGAGAGCAGAAGGAAGAGGGAAACATGGATGTAAAAGAGAAGCATTGATTGGTTGCCTCCCATACATGCCCACTTTAGAATCAGGAAGCTGATTTAATTAGACAATTAGTATTTTCAATATCTGTTCAGTTTTTGATTGTATTTCCTATTATTCTGATTTTCAACAGATCTCATATATAATATGCCAAACAGGTTAAAATCCTTTTCTTATCTCAAAACATAAATTCACTTGGAGAGAGTTTAAATTAAATGCTTGATTC
This sequence comes from Trachops cirrhosus, assembly GCA_028533065.1. NCBI lineage: Eukaryota > Metazoa > Chordata > Mammalia > Chiroptera > Phyllostomidae > Trachops > Trachops cirrhosus. The sequence goes on from CM052541.1 coordinate 140,311,333, forward strand.
TGAATAAGCAAGCTAACATTTTATTACATCTTTCTAATATGTTTACATTTGTTTTATACATGTGACAAAATATAAGAATAGTTAGGAGAATTCAACAATCAAAGTTGAAGATATTTAAATAGTTGAGTGCAATATAGAGAGGGAAAGATGGGAAACACCTTTGTAAATATAAGATCAAGTGTTTTAAAATATTTTAAATTAATAAGTGAAAATATTTTATATCAAGTGTCTGATTTTTATTAATTAATTTTTTTCTTTTGCTTATAGAAACACTTAGGTAAATAATTAATCCAGTGTTATATTTATGTCCACTCAAAGGCAGTTATCACCCAATATAATTTAGTGAAAAGCACAAGAAACTAATAATTATAAAAGAATGAATGAAAAATATTTAATATTAACTATATTTTATCGGGAAATGCATACCGCTAATTCCTCTACTCTAAAATCTAGTACAGATAGAGCGTACTCTATTTTATATTCAATAATTTCTGGCAAATAAATCTATTTTCTTTCTTGTGTACAGGAATGTTGATGACAAAGACTACATGTGTATAAAACCAAAAAGTGTCCAAAGATAATAAATAATTTCAATATCTTTTCAGGTTGGATCCCAGAAAGCTGAATCTGTAATGGAGGTTAGTGTGCAGGATCAGCGCCTGAGAAAGGGAAGAAAGAATAAATGGGCATGGAGAAAGTTGGGCTACAATTCACTCTTAAAAGCAACTGCTGAGACCACATGGAATAGAGAATCTAGGAGACCAGTTTGAAATCATCTCACTTTATGGTAAGAGATCTGAGACTATATACTTCTGCTTTCACCAGTGACGTGCTTTCAAAGGGTCAGCTCCAGGAATGAAGCTATACTCTCTGGCTGGAGATGATTTCATTGGTGGGCTAACAACTGGAAGCATTTTCAGCAGCTTGGGACTTTTTCTTTCAGCTCTAACGGGAGCTGTGAGCAGCAAATCACCACACCCACTATATCATAAAGATCTTATTTGGAAAACCAAGAAGCATGGTGGTTACTACTTGGAAAGAGTGGGATAATCATGTGTGGTGAGTGAACAGGAGGACTAAGAAAATGGAAATTTCAGAATTTAAAATGAGTGAGATAGAGAAAAATCATGAGAAAAGTTTTATGCTTCTGAAAATCTAATATTTTCTATTGCATTCTGATTGAGATCATAACAATTGAAGCAGAAAGAACATGGCTGAAATTATATGAACTTATTTATGAGGTAAGTTCATGGAAATGTTAATTAGGGTATATGGTACAAGTTTAAAAACCTTAATGAAGTCAAATTCTTTGTACATCAAATCTGTAGCTATGAGATGAATCCATTGAGAATGCTGAAAAGTAGATTAGAATAAGAATATTGTATATCAAATCATTGACTGTGTCTAGCAGGTTCAGGCAACACTAGCTGTCACTAGATTTTCCGGAGAGGAAATAATTATACAGTGGCTCTATATTTTAAAAGTTCAAACACACATACCTAGTCTTAAGGTCAGTGTTCACTCATTCCTTCATGTGGACAGTGCTATTTCCCTTTCACACACTGAAAACATGTAAACCCTCTCATTTAATTAGATCTCACGGTAGATCTACCTAGTGTCCTATCCTGGCTCTCTTCTAGGAATAAAGAGAACACACAATATGTTGCCTAAAATTAGCATGTATTTCTTTGAACCTCACTAGAGAACTTTTTTTTTTCTATTTTATAGGTCAACTCTTCTTATAATAAGAGCTCTTTTAAACATCAAAAGTTTAATAGCTAGACTGGGTCCAAGCAATGATGATGCTAATAGATTTAAAATGAAATTATAGTCATGTAGAACTATTTTTAATAAATTCACCTAACATGCATTTGATTTATCTTGTAGTTCACCTAATTCAATTATCTTACTTGACATATAAGATACAGGCTTAGAAATCAAGGTTATAAAACAATATAATTAAAGAACTAGGACCAAAATGCAAGGTTTGTATATAAATAATGTTGAATAGATGTTTAATAAATGTTTTAAAAAGATATATCCCTTAGTCATATGTTACAGTATGTTTCCATTAAGCAATATGGACTGTACTAATATAAAATATTTTTATCTTTTTATATAGTATGTATTTCATTAGTTTCTACTAATGCATTCTCATATTACAAAGGCAATTTAATACAATATTCTTTTTTGATATTTGAATCATCTGAAATGACACAGAATTATATATAAAAAAATCCTTACTTGACAACAAAAAAGACAAGTTAAACAATAGTTTTTCTTTCTTATAGCTGGACATTGAAGTGAGCCTAATTTGATTTTCTTTTTAAAAGCTTCAGAAACAAAACCAGCTGAAAAATTAATTAAAACAATTTTTAAAAATTTAGAAAAATTTTCTTATCCTATGACTCAATGATACTGCCTATAATTTAGAGAGGGAGAAATTTTAATATTGACTGGAAGAACATACAATCCATCTGAATATTTTGAAACAGAATATAAATTTATAATATATATGTTTTGTAAAATGATATATGTTATCATCATATGTATTTTTCTATGATTATATATTTTTCCAGCACAGCTAAGATCCTTTAATGTTAATACAGTAAATTTGTAAACACAGTGCTTTTCTAAGCTCTGTTTTTAGGTATTCTTTGAAAATATCTTCACTCGCTTGTGGGGCAAACTACTGATGGTTGCTAAATTTTCTCTTCAGTAAGAGAGACGTGGCCCACAGCTTTCATGCAAAGTTATTTGCTAAATAAACAGAGTTTTTACAATTACATATTGGGCTATTGATCAACAAGTTAAGAGCTATAATATCTTCTGTGCCAATATTTCTCCTTCAGTCTCTAAGCACAATGTTTTGTTCTTGGGTAATAACAGTTATGGACAGCATGCAAATAGCAAAACCTATGTTAATGCCCTTCAAATTGTACCTTTATAGTATAAGTGACATAGCAATCAGTCCTTAAAATAATATAAGGGAAAAATTTCAGATATATATGAAATCTCCAAAAACCTTCATTTTGACTTTTTAGAACATTAATATCTTGTTTTTTATAAATTAGTGCATAACATAATAAATCCTGAAATAATTTGATTGTTTTCTAATTATCTTAATAAAACACCATGGAAGTTTAATACTTTCTGACAAAGACCAGATATAAATGAATTAATAAAAAACAGAAGGGCCATTATTCCTCTGTAAATAAATTTAAGATGTCTTTATTTTTATATCATTGATGGTATGGTAATATGAGACTATTTATCTAGTTTTGAATAAAATATGGTTATTTACTTTTCTTAAAGAGTATCACTGTAAAAGAGAATAAACATTAAACACATGTTGCTAGACATACAGAGGGATTCTCACTTTTGATTTTAAAGGATGGGAATACTAAAATTCTAAATTATGGAATAATTTTCTTTATTATCATTTTCTACTGAAGAATAAGTTAACACATATTTCCTGAGTTTGTTTACAGAGGTTCTGTATGTTTATTGATGAATGTACTTTGCAAACACTCAAACCTACCAATTTTGCTTTCCTTACTTTACAGGCTCCTGTAGAAGACCATTATTCAGTCAGGTTGCATTTGCCCCCTCACATTAAAACCTGAGTCCCAGGCCCAGGGTATGTTTTGTTATTTTTATGTGAGACAGAGTCAGCAATAATTTCTCCATAATTTTTGCATTTATTATTGATAATAAATTCTAATTTATAAAGGCCTTTGATGGTCAATCTGATTTTTAAAAAAAGGGGGAGAAGCACTGTCAGAGTTATGTTTAAGGAAGCACCACAGTGGGACCCTGAGTTAAACCAGTGGGATCTGACTGTCTGTTTCCCGTCCAGGGAACTGGGACAGCACACTTAAATGATTGCTGATGTTTTCATATTTAAATAGTAAAAATTCTTGTCAAAACATGGTGCTTAAGAATTAAGGAAAAATTTCATCTAAGATACTGAGCCTTGTGTTTGGCAACTGGCAGGCATTTAAACGTGTATATTGTCTTGTTGTTGTCATTGCTACCATTCTGATGGCTTTGTTAAGAGTATAGCAGCTCACTCCTCTCATAAAAAAGTACAAAATCAGGAAATACTTTTGAAGACATATCTTGAAAGAAGAGGCAATAAATTGATCCACTGTACATTGATCTGACAAAATTCATTTCCCACTTGACAAAATAGTAACACATGCATTCTAATTATGGAGCTCAATGCAATGTATCCCTTCACATTTTAAAAAATGCTTATAGACAAGTACATAAGTAGCTGCAATTCAATTCTTTAAAATAAAACTTTAGATTTTTAGCTTTTCTCAGTTCATATTAGAGTTTTTTTTTTTTGAGGATCGGCTAAAGCCAGCAGACTAAACAGATTATAGAAAATCTATATTAACACACAAATTCCTACAGCAAAACCTGAGTGATTATCAAAATGAAACAAAAACACTCTTTAGACAATTTTACTAAATTATCATTGGGCACAAACATGGGCTGACTTTCCAGAATGTTGTTAGGTGGGGAATTATCATCTTGTGCCGGTGACCTACTTGTACAGAAGAACACAAAACACAGCCAAAAGGCTCGTGTGTGGACATTACTCAAAAAAGCCTCCTGGATTTCCTGCACCCTGTTTCATTCTCTAAACACAACACACAAACAGTACACAATGACTTAAAGGATAATATTATAAGACAATAAATTAATAGATATATTTATTTATATAAATTTATTTATTTCCTATTTATATATTGATATATTTATTTCATATTTCTTTTTATTAAAGGCATATCTCAGTCTTTCCCGAACACATACACACACACATGCACGCGCACGCACACACACACACACACACACACACTCAGAAAAGCCAGATAAACTTTCTGTCTAAATTAGACTCTGAAAGAGCAGAATCCTAAGATCCGTATATCTGAAGTTGTATGGCTAGGTTACTTATTTTTTTTCCTTGAGGAATGTATTATATATCATCAGAGGTTTAAGTCTTAGATCGGAAAACTGCCTGGTAAATGTGAGAGGTTCTAATAATTTATGTGAAAAGATAACACAAGGAGGCTTATTTTAATCACCAGCAAGCAGCGTCAGCTATTCTTTGAGTAATAACTCTCCCTCTCCCCAGAGTTAACATGAAGAGTAAAATATAATTTCATTTTTATTCTTAACTATATTTCTATTTCCTATCAATGCTAAAAAGTGCTGCTTTCTGCTTTATAATTTTGGTCATATTAGCTCCAATCACTATTCAATTTTGTCTACATTATTCACTCTGAATCATTAATTCTATTTGAAATTAATTTAGATTCTGTGAACATCATAGTACACATCTTCTTCTTCAGAGCACCTGTATGCCCACACATGCACATGCATGTACCCATGTGTGGTTATATTTCTGTGTATATTCATTTACTGTAGGAATGTCTGTTAAAGGCATTGTTTTTGAAATAATTCACATGCCCATAGCCCAGACAAAAATAGGGTAGGAGAAAAGATGGTGCATTGATTAATGGTCTAAAAGTCTTAAAAACATGGCAGTATCACTGGAAGAAGTATGGAGATACAGAGTCAATTTTATAATGAAGTTGAGGTATTTGCGACTATTGAGGTTGAACTGACTAGAAATTGGTAACTGAATGTTGTTCTCCCCCTTAGTTCCCTGTATTTCTATGACTCATCCACTTAGTATCCTCTTTTGCATCTGCATAATATAGAGGCTATATTCAATAACTACATAGCTATTCTTTACTAATAATCAATTCCAATTTGATTGGATAATTTATATAGACTATCAGAGCAAACATGATATTCTACATTATGGTAAACATTTGGCTGCTACATAGAGTTATTAGAATTGTATAGTTATTAGAGTTGTCTATTTAATAAAGTTATCCTCTCTTTCCTATAAATTAATTTAAAGATTAATCATTAATACTTAGTGGGAAACAACATTTTCTGATGATTTAGTGAAATTGGAATGAACCACTTTTCATTCTCAGTGGAGATGCATGGTTTCTTGTGCTATGTGATATTTTTGAGTATACTGCTTTTTTACTCAGACACGTGTCATTTAGGCAATGACCCCAATTCATTGTACATTTTAGTTTGTTAGTTGAACTGGATATTTTTTTGCTTACTCCTTCAGATTTCCTATCTACTTTTCCACTTTGCTCTGTCCCTGAGAATGCTGATTTTTATTAACTGCATCAGTTGAAATTCCTTGCTCTCTGACTTCCAGTTGGTTTGACCCATGGGAACTATTAACAGTGTGTTAGTAAGAAGAAAGACAAATCAATGATATTTAAAAGGCTGGCTTTCCCACTCTGGCTATGGGCTAAGCACAGATGAGATCTCCCTAAGGACCAGGCAGGCCTCTCCTATAGCTACAGGTGTTACAGTTCTGGTGTCAGCTTTCCCTCTTGTCTCTTCCTTCATGGAGGTGGACATAGTTCTTTATAAAAATGATAGTATGCTTCACCGTCCACTGTGGGTTTCTTTAATGTTGCAAACACCTTTGTAAAAAATAAATCCCAGTATTAATCCATCATGAATCAGCTCTTTTGAATATGCCATGCATTACCTTCCAGAAGACTAAACAATAAGTAGGTTGGATTATTTTTCTCTTTAAAGTTTCTGATCTAAGTCACCTCACAAAAACTTGAGAGCTGATTTTATAACACCTCCATTTTGTATTTTAAATTCTCAGGTGTGAGCTTTCTGTTGGTGATGTCAAAAATGAAATCTTTTCTGCATTATGATTTCAGGTTATTACAGAGACAGAGGAACAATGGATATCAAACAGCTATTTAAGCTGGATAAATGTATTGAGGAAAAATAATTTTGATAATTTCCTCATAAACTTAAGAAATAGAAGTGTTTAATGCAATCATCCTTATTAACATTAAATGTGGCTTAAAAAAGTTTGTTTAGATTTTTTGTTGTTGTTGTTGTTGTAGACAGAGGGGAAGGGAGAGAGAAGGAGAGGGAGAGAAACACAAATGTGTGGTTGCCTCTCACATGCCCCCCAACTGGGGACCAGACCTGGATGCAACCAAAGCATTTGCCCTGACTGGGATGCAAAATGGCAACCCATTGGTTCACAGGCCAGCACTCACCTGCTGAGCCATACCAGCCAGGGTTAAATGTGTATTTAAACAGAAGTATGTAAAGGCCCACGACTTTCATCACAATTCTTGTGAACCTAGTTTTCCATCTCAGTGATAACTTTCCAGTGTTTCTCCTCCTAACCTCCTAACATTTTGCCATTCCACTAAATAAAATCTAAAATATAGAGTAATTTCACAGATGTGGATCATTTTCTTGTCTAAAGATATTTAAACACCCCTGAGTCAGAAATCCTTAATTAATTAAGAGGTTGAAATATGTAGGCAAACTGTATATTTCAGATGGGCAAAAAATAAAAGTAAGAAATTATGGAAAGTATTTGGTTTTCTCCTAAGCGCAGGAAAACAAAATGTATTTCAGCTACAAATCAAAAATAAATGGCAGCTGGAGGAGGGCTTTAAGATTCAGAATAGTCAGTTTAAAATGAAGTGTATTGTTATGAGTCTCTTGTTACATATAAGGCCAAACTCAGTAGTTGTTATTTTGCTCACAACTATGTCAATAATCACATAATAAATGATATCATTACATTTTTCTGTTAACCATTTACAGAGTTCTACCACAGAAAATTCAACTAACTAATCAAACCAAAATGAATTCAAACCAGCAATTTCACTTGGAAATACATATAAAATTAAAAAATATGCAGTGATGTAGTAATTGCATCCTGAATCTAATATATATGTAACTTGACTTCAGCAAATACTGAGTGTTTTTCATTCACAAGCTACATTAGTTGACTTAAGCGCTACCATAAATCCCATTTATTTTTTATGTTGAGGTTATAGTAATGACCTAAAGAAAATATCCAGAATAAATAGACATTCAAACTTTGTTTAGCTACTTTGACTCATCTTTGTAACCCACAGAAAAGATGTCAGTGTTTGAACAAGAGTTGAAGTATTAAGGAGTAAATGTCTGAATTAGAGTTTAGATATGAAGAATGTAACCTCAATCTCCATACAAAAGCTAACATCTGAATAACAAATCTATGGTGTATTATTTTGTCAAACATGTCTATTAATGTAAAATGAGAAAATATGTGAAACATCTGCAGATTTCATGAGAAGTAAATATGCTTTCAGGAGTGAAAAAACATTAACATTTTTTGGTTTGTTTGTTTTTTAATAATGCATGTCAATCAAACACTTATGAATAAAAGGAAAACAAGAAAAAGCATGCAGTGCCAAACAGAATAGACACAGGGAGCTAAGAAATGCAAGATGGATAGAATTATTCACGGGGCAGATACTCTTTCCCCTGTCTCACTAAGAATAAGCAGAGCTGCATTTGTGGAAACTTAACTAAGTGGAAACCTGCAGTGTCTGCTCAGGGCTGCTGACCTGCCAGCTGGAAAGAGGACTGAGTTTAAAGGGTTTAAGATCTCAAAGAAGCCAAGACTTGGCTGATCATCTTGGGCTCAGCATATTTTGAGGCATATGAACTATCTTCAAAACTGTCAAGGAAAAAGGAAGGAAAATTGAAAATTTAAATACAGTAGCCAGCTAAAATTCAAACAATTGTAAGGATTGCATTTTCTCTAAAGTGTCTGAGACTTTTCTCGCTATCGAATAATGAAATAAATGGATTTACTTGGTGGGGAAGAGGAGTTGCACACCTTCGGGTTGCCACACTACTCTTAGTGCATGAAAAGAGGAAAAGGTAAAAGAGAGAACATACATGTATTCTACAGAGAAGTAAACAATTTCGTGTGTTTTTCTTAATATGATTTATTTTTATTTGTTGTCCCTAAAATTAATTTGATATTTAATTATTAACTTGTTTTATCATTAATTCTAATGAAAATAACAAGTGTAAACTTATTTTAATAAGATAATCACTATATTAATTAATAAAGTTGAAAAAGCATGATTTTGAATAAATATGTGCAATGACCCAAAAGTAATAATAGCATATTTATTATTCTTACTTTAGTAGAAGGGAAAAAATTGGCTTGACTGAAATAGACATACAAAAATATTAACTTCTTTTCTACTTTAACATTTCTGCTTTTTCTGTTATAAGAGGTAACACAACACTCCTCACTCCTGGGAATATAAAGCATATTGCCAATATCTCATACTGATATAATTTGGATTCATTGCATCAATACAAAAAAAATACCAAAGGCAGCCAAAGTCCACCACTCCTGGGTTCCCCTCAGAATGAGGACCTGCAGGGCAGATGCTGCCCATGTATCTGCCATAAGCATTTCTCAGGATGCCACCCACCCAGAACTACAAGTTGAGAAATACAAGTGGAGCTACAAGTTGAGAACTGGCTACTTATTGGTCACATCACCGACAAGTTTTTGAGAGACATATGAATAAAATACTCACTGAACTTATAGTAAATCATCTTGTGCATTACATTTAGATTCATATTTCTAGGTTGAAACTGAAGTCCAGCAGAAAATGTCCTTTCCTCCATGCAATGAAAAACACATGAGAATAAAATACACATAATACCTTAGATTCAACTCTGAATAATTTCAAAACATACAGTTGAATATTAAGAAACTTTTAGTAAAGTTGTAATTACTAAACTTTTGAATATTTTATTTACTTGTAGCTGGACCTCCTTTTCTGTTTAAACTACTGCATTTCAGCTTTGGATTAAATCTAATTGTGTTTCAAAATATAATTAATGTTCTAAAAATAAAAGCAGATTATAATATTCTCTAACATTTCTACCATGTGAGGTGACATTAACTACAACAGTAGGGCAGAAAAATTAATTATTTTAAGAGTGATTTAGATATTCTTTATTATTAACACAAATTCAAAAGAAATTTAGAATTTTTAAATATCTGTAAGTAATAAATCACATGCTATTTTAAATGGCTTCTCTGTTTAAGCAATATAATATCATTTTCTATGAAATGGGTTCTCTTTTGAATAGGTCTTGTTCAAGATCTTTTCAGTTGAATTGTTTCATTTTCTAAATCAAAGTTTTGTAAAATGTTAATGGGTATCAAATTTTCTTAGTAGTTCCGTTGGACTGTTTACTCTCCAAGCAATAGTAAATAGGCAACAGCATTTCTATCAGTGTTAAAAGTCGATCTGCCAAGTGTTAATGGTGTGGCTCAACAGGGAGAGGCAGTATGGTGGAAAAGCAAGCTGTCCTGGACTTGACAAGATTTGGTTTGTCAACAGTATTGCTGAAGGTGTTTGACATATACATTCTTTTTACATTGAACTTCCAGCTCTTCATCTCAATGTATATTCTCACATGAAGTCCATCTGCTGAATTCCTTTCAGCAGGCAAAAGAAAACTATGTTTAGAGAATTATAGCAAGGATATATATGAAAGAAAGATTTTATGTATTGATTTTCATTGAAACCATGACTAAAGATAATAATGAATGCTAGCTACTTCTTCACTTCCAGCAGTAAATTACCTTATCCAATCGTAAGGAGAAATTCAAAAAAAATAATCTGTGTCTTTAAAAAAGTTATATCATAAAAATCTACTTTCCCAAACTGAGGTGAAAAGTGCATACACTGTGCAATGGGAGGGATTTCTCTGCAATCTGAAATGGCTGTATGTCTCTGTCACACAATGCCTGGGGTCTTGCTAGCAGGAATGTAATGAAGTTACACTGCCTGAATAAAAATTCAAAACACAAATGAGGGCAGAGGACCTTGCCAGCTAGCCATGGTTTGTGGTGGTGCTTATCAGTAGCCAGTGTGAGGCAATTCATCATGATACACCAAATATTTTTGTCCCAGGCCACCATGTTTCACTCTAGTGCCAATGTATTGGGGGAAATGAATGTTAAGCTATAACACACATAGTCAGTGTCAAACATGTTTGTAACACATGCACAGAAAAATTTATAGCTGGGAAAAGCTGACACATCCCTAATGATTTGCTTGATAGATTTTCTTACCTTCTGACTGGTTCAGTAGCACAACACACCTTTACACATGGTGACCTCACTGAACTTGAGAGGGCCCATTACATGGCTGTATGTATTCAATTAGTCTATGTTAGAAACCAGGGTGAAGAATAACCATCTGGTACCTGTTTAAAATGAAGGTCCTCAAAATTCAAATTTTACTTTTTAAAAAATTACATAGTAAAGATTCAGGAACTACAGCTCTATTAATTTGAACTTCATGATAACTCCAAGTTCATTACTCTTTCCTATTATCTCTAAATAAAGATAATACAATGTTTTATACCAATTATATGATATGTTATATTAATGTTACAAATTTTTAAAACATATATTTTATACAATTTCATGGAAATAAAAGCCCTTTCTCACTACTTGAAGAAATTTAGAGACATTTTCAAAAATGGCTGTTAATTTAAAATCATTTTTATCAACATATTTAAATTATTTGCTAGCCTAGCTAAATTTAATTAATATAAAGCCAATTTCCCCATTTGGGGAAAAACTTACAAATTACAAGTTTCAGCCATACACTCCTCTGTCCTATATACCCAAGCCATGTTTTTATACACGTACATTCTTTGCACACTCATGGATGCTGAAAGAGATTTCTGGATCTTAAAAATAGAATTAGAAATGTGTTATAGCTAATTAAGAAAAAAATCAGGTGGGATACAAATAATAAAATCAATGTTAATGCCAAACAGAAGCCTCATGGGTAGTAGAAAAAGTGATCCCAAGCATTCAGAAAACATAGCATATTCAATCAATGGGACAATTGACCCTCATTTTTAAAAGTGGCAAAACCTGATCCTGGATTCTGCTCAGAAGCAGCATGAACGTAACAGGTCTAAAGTGCCCCCCTCCCAAGTTACCTACTCATGTAATCTTCGGACATGTTTCCTAGTCCAGTGACATAGTTCTCTATATATTAACATCTGATGAGATGACCCCATCACTCACTGGCCTCAAAAAGGAGCTAAAGGCAAATCAAATTAGAAGACTTATCCTTGAACAGTTCCTGTGGCCCATATATCTTTCAAGCCTCTCTGAAAATTGCTAATTACCTTTCCTCGGATTTCAATTCCAGTTTACAAGTATGCAGGGACATCTGACTGTGATTCTAAATTAAGAATTATCTCTATCAATGGTCATAACCAGTTTCAATTTTGATAAAACATTTCTGATTTTGTGTACTGTACATTATACCATCTGTTGGGTTGAGGACAGATGATCAAGCCTTCCTCAGTCAGGGTCTATTGTAAATTTTCCTTTTGGGGCAAAAAGACTGAAACATTTCTTAAAACATATTTTTAAGGTTGCCATTTCATAACCATGAAGTTGAGACCAAAACAATTAATGTCCATGTAGATAAACACATTTTTTCCTTCCTCCTTATTTCTACTGAATGTCACTGACACAAGAACAAGGTAATAACGCTACCTTTACTACCCTTTCTCCATCATCATCAGCCAAGTAATGGCACTTTACAGTCAATAATTACTTACTATATATTTTTATCTCCCAACCCCTGTTTCCTACTCTCACTATGATTATCTGTATATAAAAACCTTTCGTATGAGTTACTATGATGATCTCATATTTGTACTTACTGATCTCAGTTTCTTTATAGATCACTTTTACAACTACCTATTTAAGCTTCCTAAAACACTGCACATTGAGGCTGCTCAAATTTTTGGATAATACTCCATTGGATGAGTGTCCAGGCTATGTCCAAAATTTTGGTTGATCAATCATGTCATCCAATTTCATCCTATAAGTTTTGATATGTAGTAAGTTCAGTATTTTCTGATTTTAATTTTCATTCCTCCTTTGATTTGACCCACTGGGGCAAAAAAGGTGCTTCTAGTTGCTGGCCACATCCTATTACTTCACCAGGGTGGTTATAAGGTCTATACTCACTTTGCATTGATTTGTATTTAGAGAGATATAGTTATGCTTGCATGCTTTTCTGTACTGTTAAACTTCAATTTCCTCCAAAAAAATAGTTCACTTAGAAAGCAAAATCTTCAGGAATTCAAAAACTGTATCAACTTATAATGCAAAGGGGTGAGAATGTAAAATGTGGTTCCAGGCAACCATCATGTTACACAAAGCATGAAACTTCCTAGGAATGGATCCAATTAATGGGAAACAAGGTTGAAAAGTGGAGAAAATATGGAAACATTGATGTGGTCCTATAGAATATGTTCTTTTATTTAACTTTAGAATACAAAGTACAGAGTTGTGTACTGCAAAGTAATAATAACAAAAATGTAAAAATCTAACATATGCCAGGCATTGTGTGAAATATTTAATACAAATACTTCTTAATTTTCAAATATATTAGTGCGTTCTGGTTATCTTTTTGTTCTTGATTCATAGCTTAATTCCACTGTGATCAGAGCTCATACTATGCATTTTTCAATCCCTAAAAGCTTGTTGAGATTTACTTGCTTTGTGAGCAGTGTGTGGTTACTCTTTATAAACGCACCAGAAACAATTGAAACAAATGTGTATTCTGCAGTTTTGTGCAGTGGTCTGTATATATGCCAATTCAGTTCTAAATTTAGGTAATTATGCCGTTCAAATCTTCTGTATGCTTCCTGATTACTTTTTTTCTGTGCACAAATCTACTTTATAAGAATTGTATTAGGTTTTGGTTCCAGAATCCCATTGATTATTTTATACAGCATCTAGTTTTCTGTCAGCATTTATTTGTCATTGAATTTTTTTTTAATCCTCACCCAAGGACACTTTTGTTTTGCTTTCACAGAGAAAGAAAGGGAGAGGAAGGGAGAGAAGGAAACATTGATACCAGAGGGAAGCATTAACCATTTGCCTTCTGTACCTGGAATGGGGATCAAACCTGCAACCCAGGCATGTGTCCTGACCAGGAATTGAACCTGGAACCCACAAAGCAGGACTATGTTCCAACCAACTGAGCCCCAGCAACCGAGCCACACCAACCAGGGCCATCACTGAAACTCTTGAAATATTCACTGCTCTTTTAAAATCAGAGTCTGACTATTCCAATTTCTAAATCTCTATTTTCCTGTTTTTATGACCTATTTTCTCTTAATTTTAGTTCTTTCTTGATTATTTTATTTTGATTTGATTATTGATTGAGAAAATTTAGTATAAAATTGTAGCGATAAATTCAAGAAACACATGATAAATTCCTCCAAATTTTTCTTCCACTTCTCAAGTTAATACAAATCACCTTAAACCAGAGTTTCTAAATCTTGACACTATTCATATTTTGGATAAGATAGTTGCTTGTCTTACAAAGCTGTACTGTGCATTGCAGGATGTTTAGCAGCATCCCTTCCCTCTACCCACTAGATGCCAGTAGCATTCTCCCAAGTTGGGGCAATGAAATCTGTTTCCAAATAGGGCAACTATCCCCTGGGGCTTGAATGGGGCAATGCCTTTGCTAAAGGACCACTCTTTAACCCATTAGAAACTGAGTCAATTTAAAGCTTGGTTTGTCTTTGTGAGAACTATTCTTTTCTCTCATAAAATATTACTACACCAGATGTTACTATCCCAAATAAAAATTCAGAGCTGCTCCTATTTTGAGACGTCAGCCTTACGACACTGATGAAAGCTTTCTTCTTTATCTTAACCTCTCACCTACCTCTTTCTGCACAGTTTCTCAGCTTCCCATTCTCTGCTTGTACTTGGCAAATATCTGAGAAGAAAGTGATGCCAAATGTCAGACTCACCTTCTGCAATTTTCTTGCTGCATTGATAACTCCCCAGTCTCTTTAAACAGATGCTTTATATTAGCCTTCCAGGTATTTTAGTTGTTTTCTGGTAGTTGGTTGGTATAAAAGTTAGCCTACCATTCCCCAACTATTGAAACATAAGTGCCAGGATTGCATTTACCTGCCCTTATTGGCTTTGAATCTGTCACATGCCAATCCCTGAATGCGTGGCTGTATCCATATAGAACAGATAATGCAGAGTTCCACAAAGTAAATCTAATGCCTGTTAGTTAAATGACATTAAGAAGCAGGGGAGACTAAGGAGCAGTGAGACTGAGCACAGCAGAGAGGAAGGGAACAAGAAGTGGATATTGACATGTGAGAACAATAGTTTTCCACCACACATAGTGAAAGCTGGGATGTAATTGGCACTCTATAAATGTTACATTTCTTTTTTATAAAATGTTTACTGATTATAAAACATTTCCTTAAAAATCAATCTCTAAGCATTAAGCTTAAAATACTGTATTGTGAATTTATAATATAACAATTGAACTTGATGTACAAGAAATAGCAATCAACAAAGAGACAGTTTATTCAAAAAAGAACTGGATTTAAACATACATGCACTTTCTCACAAAAGCGGTTTAAGTCACTTCAAAATATTATGTATTTTTGATAAAAAATGTTTCACCTCCCATGCATTGGTTTTGCTGGTAGACTTGAACTAATGCATTCATTTTAGATATCTGAATTTGAGGAAGAGGAAGAAAAAACTAAAAAATAGAAACTTAAACAATCAAGTCCCTTTGTTACCAAATTTTTAAAAGCTGAAAACAAATTTTGTATTGAAATGTACAATATAGAACAGTTGTATTGAAATATATGTAATTAACAGCAGAAAACAGTTTAGCTATTTTGTTCAACAGAAACTTTTAGTGAAACTAACATGTAGTCAAGTCAATATGAAGAATTCTGAACTGATTTTCTGAATTGTCAATGAATGTATTTATGATTACTAGTTGTGTTGAATGATAATTAATTTTTCTCAGACATGAATGTTTTATCTTATATAATGAACCAACTACTCCCATCCTTCCAAATGCATGATTCCTTTTTGTGTATAGATACATATAATGCACTCCTGTGCATCATGTGCATCTAGGTTTTTAGCCCAAACTTTCAGGAAAAAAATATTTTGTTTTAGTTTTTTAGTTGAATTTTTATTTATTTATATTTGGATACTTTTTTTGTATTACAAAGGAAGATTAGCATTTATTTTTGAACATATTATGGTACAAGATACTTTGTATAACAAATAATTAGAAAATACAGTAACAGATACAAGGTATTTCAGGTACTACCCACATAAAATGTGCATCCTTATTTTTCCCTCAAAAAATTGGATGAAAAGTACACATTCTATATGGCAAAATATGGCACATTTAGACACATGGAAAAGGTAAATTATTTGGTATTTATTTCTGTTTTTTACTACTTAATAGCCTGCACAGAATAATCATTGATCATTAATTAAAATGCTCACAAGTTTGATAATCACGCAATTATTTATGAATTCTCAACCACTTCTATAGATGTTGCTGCTAATGAAGCCAAAGTGAATTTCTACCTAGAATTATCCAATTAGTGTGTTTAATTCATGAGAACAGACTACCTGCCAAGTGCTAGCCAGCTATCTCTCACCTGTGTGCCCTTGGCAGAAAACTTTACCAGAAGAGCTTATTTCAGAGGATCACTACAAATTCATTTCAATTATCACACAGAAAGTAATTAAAACTGCATTTTGTACTTGTAGATTGTGGTGTGTGAGGGGGAGAGAGAGGGAGAGAGAGAGAGAGAGAGAGAGAGAGAGAGAGAGAGAGAGAGAGAGAGGGAAATGGAGAAAAGCAGTATTGTTTTGTGTTTATAAATGGCTGAAAAACACATTATGATAACTCTTAGTATAGAGTACTTACTAAACCTTTTTCTTTAAAATATTTGTTTTTTAAGTAAACAAAAATTAGTAATGCTTTAAACAAATATTAAATGCAATTGAGTAAGAACTTCACCAGGTGAAGGGATTAAGCAAAGAAGAAACCCTCCTGGATACAGATAGTATGGTGATGAGTAAATGGAAAGAAGGTGGGTCGGGGAGAGTAAATGGTGATGGTAGGAGATTTGACTTGGGGTGGTGAGCACACAATGCAATGTACCAGTGATGTGTTATAGAATTGTACACCTGAAATCATATAATTTTATTAACCAATGTCATCCTAATGAATTAAATAAACATTTAAAAATAAAGGAAAAGAAAAAGAAACTTACCAGGGATAAAAAGACAATTCTCTTAACCTGGAGTAGGCATAGTAGGACTGATCTGCCATCACAGATTGAAAGGTGTAATTATTTTTTCAGTTCCTCTGGGAATATAATTGGAACAGAGGAAAAAGTGTAGAAATATAAGGGTGGCTTGGTTAACTTAGCTTCCATTGACTTCAGGAGGGGAAAGTCATTGTGTTATTGTTTACATCATAACTGTAATATATAGCTGTTGAAAAATTCAAGTGCTTTCCAGTGTACACAAGAATTTCATGGAAGACATATTCAGATGTTTTCAATTTTTTTTGTCACATCACAGTTAAAAATACTGCCATAATAATTTAGGGAAGAAAAAGATTCTGTGGTGAAATAGTCAAACTCTGTACTAAAGGAGTTCTTTTGTCTAATGCAAATAGAAAGAAGAGACCAAAAAGTGCACTTAAAAATATTTACACTAACCCATGTTTATTTTCTGAAATAAAGAAATCTTACACATATAAGTCTAAACAAAGAGGAAAGAAGCCCAGTTGGGATTCCTAACATAAAGAGACATCCTTGGCTTCTGTCCCTTCTACGTAGACAAAGGAAAGAGAGAGTGGTAGCCACAATATAGCAGCAGCATCAATTGCTAGGAGACCCAGTGAGACAGTAGGTGGTTGATTTTGAAAGATTATGTGGATTTTGGGTGTTCGTAGCGTGGGCAAACTATTTAGGCTTGCCGTGGTGGGGAAAAATAATAAATAAGATAAAAACTAGTTTAAGTTCGTTATTTCTGCCCATAAACCAAGGATTGTGTTCCGTTCAATTCTATGCATCTAAGATTCAATTAAGTAAGAGCATACAAAGGGATATTGAATATAAGTAAACTAATTTGACTTTTCAAATTCTTAATTTTTTTTTCTATATTTAACATCGAAAATAAACCTCTTTCTCTAAATCTAAAAACTGAATCATTTTCTCACCCATTAGTTATCTTGGAGTTCCCATACATAAATATTTTTAAAGGCATGTAAGTGGTTATAATAGTCTATCTGAGAGAGCAAAAGATATTTTTATAAGTTAAAAATCAAAATGAATGATAGCTATAAGAAAACATTACATATAATCATGATGTTTTCAAGACATATGTACAATTGCATTTGCTTCAAACAGACCATACACCACTGATTTGATTATTGTAATATTTATGTATCTTGTATGATTTGTATTGTTTGTCCTGAAAAATGTACAATTTTTATGACACGTAACTTATAATAAGCAAAGCTCAATTATTCATTTTTTTAATTGAAGCATAATTCACATTCTATAAAGTCAATCATTTTAGTGCACATCCAGTGGTTTTCAGTATATTTACAAATTTATACTTCCAGTACCACTATGTAATTCCAGAAGATTTTCATCACCATGCCCATTGGCAACTCTTATCATTCCCCAGTTCCCTTAGCCCCTGACAACCACTAATCAATCTACTTTCTCTCTCTATATGGGGACTTCTGTATCTGGCTTCTTTCTCATGATATAAT
This sequence comes from Trachops cirrhosus, assembly GCA_028533065.1. Classification (NCBI taxonomy): domain Eukaryota; kingdom Metazoa; phylum Chordata; class Mammalia; order Chiroptera; family Phyllostomidae; genus Trachops; species Trachops cirrhosus. The sequence continues at coordinate 140,329,932 of CM052541.1, forward strand.
ATATTCAAGTTTAATCCATTCTGAACCATGAATCAGTTCATTCTTTTTAATGGTGAATAAGATTTTATTAATACCATGTTTTGCTTATCCATTCATCTACATTTTGGCTTTTAGGAATAATGCTGTTCTAGACATTCTTGTGTGGACCTAATCTTGTGTGGGCAAAGGTTATGAATTTGCTTGAGTATATACCTCAGATTGGAATGCTGAATTATTTACTAACTCTGTGTTTAAGTTTTGAGGAAATGCCAAACAGATTTTCAAAATAGCTGCTATACTTTACAATCTCACAAGCAATGTGTGAGTTTTCCAAATATTTTATATCCTCCTCAACACTTGTTATTGCCCATCTTTTTAAGTATAGCCACCCTAGTGAATGTGGAATTTTTACCATATTGTGATTTGATTTTGATCTTTTTACAGGCTAAATAAGTTAAGCATCTTCTCATATTTTGCCATGTATAATATGCACCCACATTTTTTGGCCAAATTTTCAAGAACAAAACCTTTTGCTTAATTTTTTAATTAATTTTTATTTATATATAAAACTGATTATTGTATTCCAGGGTATTATTTTGCATACAGATATTGTTATTGCTTTCTATAGTTAAACTTTTAACACATATGCATAAATAAAAGAATTAAAAGAATTTATGTAGATACAGAATTAGTACTAACTATATATAATGTACATCCTTATTTTGCCTTCAAAAATTTTGGGAAAAACATGATCATTACAAAAGGCAGAATATGGTACTTGTATCCTATTTATATATATTTTTGAATAAGTGTTTACTAAAATCTTTTGCCCATTTTTTTCCAACACTGTTGATATTTTATTTCCTTTTGAATTTTTTTTACATTTTTAAAAATTATTTTATTGTTGTTCAATTACAATTGTCTGCATTTACTCCCCACCACTCCTCCTGACCCCAGCGATCCCCACTCCCCACCCTTGATCCTACCCACCTTTGGTGTTGTCCCTGTGTCCTTTATACATTTTCCTGAAAACCCTTCCTCCTTTTCCCCCCATTTTCCCCTCCCACCTCTTCTCTGGTTATTGTCAGATTGTTCTTAATTTCAATGTCTCTGGTTATATTTTGCTTGCTTGTTTGTTTTGTTGATTAGGTTCCAGTTAAAGGTGAGAGACATATGGTATTTGTCCCTCACTGCCCGGTTTATTTCACTTAGCATAATGCTCTCCAGTTCCCACTTTAAATTGTTTATTTTTATTGTTGAGTCAGAGAGAGAAATTTGTATATATTCTGTATACAAGGCCCTTCCTAAATGTATGATTTGAAAATAATTTTTGTCATTCAGTGAACTGTCTTTCCACTCTCTTGATAGTGTTCTTTAAAGCAATAATAATAATAATGTTTTTAACAAACTACAATTTATCTATTATTTCTTTAGTTGGTTGTGCTCTAGTTGCCATATTTAAGAAACTATTTCTTAATCCAAGGTCTATGGCTTCATCTAAGGGTTTTATTGTTTAGCTCTGACATTTATATCTTTGACCTATTTTGAGTTTAATTTCAAATATGTTGTGAAGTAGGGGCCCATCTTCATTTTTTTGATCATGGATATCCTGTTTTCCCAGCGTCATTAGTTTAAAACTATTCTTTCTTCATTAAATCATCTTGGTACCCCTGTTGAAAATCAATTGACCATAATGAAATAAATAAATAAATAAATAAATAAATACCCTTATGCCAGTACTACTCAACTTTAAATATTATAGTTTTGTAGTAAGTTTTGAAATTAGGAAGTGTGAGTCCTCCATCTTTGTTCAGCTATTCTGAGTGTCTCACATTTCTGTGTGTTAGAATCAACTCTTTCTAAAAAAGAAAAAGAGGAAGCTGGAATTTTGATTGGGATTTTGTTTAATTTCTAGAAAATTTGGGGAATATTTCATCTTAACAAACTAAGTCTTGCAATATACAAATAAGGGATGTCTTGCCATTCATTAGGTATTGCATTCTTTCAGTGATGTGGTTTTCAGTGTACATGTCTTTTACTTGTTTTGTTGATTTTATATCTAAGTATTTCATTCTTTTTCATGCTATTTTGAGTGGAACTGTTTTTCATAATTTTATTTTTTGGACTGCTGATTTATAGAGTATAGAAATGCAATTTTTGTGCATTGATCTAGTATTATGTAACCTTGCTGGACCCAGTTATTATCTCAAATAGATTCTTAAATGAAATTCTTTAGATTTTTGTATATGGAAGATCATGGCATTTGTAAACAGAGATACATCCAGTTCTTCCTTTTTAATTTAAATGCCTTCTTTTTTTCTTAATTACCTTGGCTGGAATCTCCAGTAAAATAGTAGTGGTGATAGGGGACAAGTTGTTTTGTTCCTAATCTTAGTAGGAAAGCTTTCAGTTTTCCACCATTAAGTTGGCAGTGGGTTGTTTGTAGATGCTCTATATCACATCACATTCCCGTCTATTTTTAGTTAATGTAGCAGTTTTTAATTATGAAAATTTGTTGGCATTTGTAAATACATTTAGCACTTATTAAGATGATCATATGATTATTATCCTTTATTCTCTAAGTATATGCCATTGATTAAGATTTGTGTTTTGCAACAAACTTTCATTTCTGGTATAGATCCTATTTGGTCATGGTTTACACATCTTTCCAAATTTTTCTGGATTCAGTTTGCTAGTTTTTATTGAGGATCTCTTTGTCTATAGTGATAGTGATATCAGTTTGTAGTTTTCTTTACTTGAAAACTTGGAATGTCGATGTCTGGCTTTGGCAGCAGGGTAATACAGGCCTCACAGAATAAGTTTGCAAGTTTATTCTTTTCTATTTTTTGGAGTATTTTGGGAAGAAATTATACTAATTCTTCTCACATTTTTTGTAGATTTTGACATAAATCCATTTGCTCTTGGTGTTTTCTTTGTGAAATGTTTTTTGATTACTAGTTTACTGTGTTGATGTGTTATGAGTCTATTCAAACTTTCTATTTCTTTTTGAGCCAATTTCTGGTTAATGTCTTTCTAGGATTTTGTCCATTTCATTTGTTGTCATACAACTGTTCATAGTATTCCCTTACTATGCTTTTATTTCCATAAGTTTGATAGTGATTACCTCTGTTTCCTTCCCCATGTTAGTAAGTTGAATTATCTTTTTTTTTCTTGGTCATTCTACTTGATGATTTGTCAATTTTGTTGATCTTTTAAAATAACCTATATTTGGTTTTGTTAACTTTTTCTGTTGCTTTTCAGTTCTCTATTTCACTTATTTCCTTTCCATTTAAGTCATTTGGGCTTCATTTTTTATACTTTATATCTTTTCTATTTCTTTATTTACCAATACTTCTTTTGTGTTAAATAGATACTTTCTACTATTCTGGTAAAAATTCCCTTGTAATCATTTTAATATATTTGTTAGTTATTCTCTTATAGATTTTCTATCAATGACAAACTCTTATTACAAACTAGTCTATAATTATACTATCTTAAGTGAAATTATATTCAGGAAATTTGCACTTATGTAGCTCCAATCCATTGCATTATTTTTTAATTCAAATTGTATATTTACATTATGTTCATGAACACAAATTATTGCTTACTCAGTTGTGTTTTAAGTCATAAGAGGAGAGCATCAAATAATTCTATTTACATTGTCTTTTATTTTTATCTATCTAATTACCAATGTGCTTTATTTCTTCATGTAGAAGTCACTTTCTAATACTCCCTTTTCATACCAAAGGATGTTCATTAATATTTTCCATACAGTATATCTGTTAGAGTGGACTTGGTTTTTGAATATCAGTGAATATGTGATTCTTTCTTCATTTTTGAAGAATAGTTTTGCAAATACCATATGATCTCACCTTTACCAGGAACCTAATCAACAAAACAAACAAATAAGCAAAATATAACCAAAGACACTGAAATTAAGAACAGGCTGACAGTGACCAGAGGGGAGAGTTGAGGGAATTTCAGGGGAAAAGCGGAAGGGTTTTCAGGAACAAGTATAAAGGATACATGGACAATAACAAGGGGGTTGGAAATGAGAGGGATGTGTGGAGGGCTGGGGGTGGGCTGGGATGGGGGTAAAAGGCAGAAAACTGTACTTGAACAACAATTAAAATAAAAAAGAATAGTTTTGCTGAATATAGAATTCTTTGATGACAGTCTTTTTTTCTTTCACCACTTTGAATATGTTATTTCACTGCCTTCTAGCCTCCATGGTTTCTGATGATAAGGAAACTGTAAATCTTATTAAGTGTCCCTTCTACTAGATGAATGCATTTCTCTTGGGGCTTTTGTAGTATTTTAACTATTTGTTAATGATATGTCTAGGTGTGAGCCTCTTTGAATTTATACTATTTGGAGTTCATTTTCCTTATTTGCTGCTTATATTACTGTGTTTTATTAAATTTGGCAAGTTTTCAGCTTTTATTTCTTCAAATATTTTTTCTGCCCTTGTCTTTGCCTCCTCTCATTAGGAAACTCCAATTGTGTTTTTTTATATTATTGATGGTATGTCATGTATCTCTGAGCTTGCTGATTTTTCTTCATTCTCCCCCCACCCCATTTTCCCTTGGAATATACAATTTCAATTGAACTATATTTAGATTTTCTGAATCTCTCTTCTGCCAGCTCAAATCTATTGTTCAGACTCCCACCCCTAACGGAGTTTTCATTTTAGTTATTGTGTTTTTAGACTCCAGTATTTTTATTTCATTCTATTAAATAATTTGTCTATATATTAATATTTTTAATTTTTCCTTTTATTCTCATATTTTCCTTTTATTCTTTAGTTGTAGCTTCCTTCAATTCTTTGAGCATATCTAAAGTAGCTGATTTAAATTTTTGCTAGTAATTCCAGCATCTGGTGTTCAGAAACAGTGCCCATTGAATGCCTTTTTTTATGTACAGGACACACCAATTTTTCTTTTAAATACATACTTTTTTTCTGAAAAAGTAGGCATTGAATAAAATACAACATGGCAACTCCAGCCATCAGAGATTCTTCCTCCTCAGTTTGTTGTTGTTGTTATTTGCTTATTTATCAACTTTTTTGAACTGAGCCTGAATTAATTTTTTGTTTGTTTGTTTCTGTGTGGTTAGCTGAGTGGTGTGCTGATACCTGGACAGAAATTTGTTTAGATGACTGGAACTTACAAGTCCCCTAGTCTCTGCCAGAGGCTCTGTGTGCATGTTGAAGTATGCCTCCAACACTCAGCCACAATGTTTACAAGTACAACTTAGACTTTACTTCTCCTTGGGCAGTTTCTTGAAGTTAGCCAGAATTGACCCTTTAGAGGCAGTTAGAACTTTCCTGAGAATACGTACCATAGGCATGCATACAACCCTACATATGTATATGGCCTTCTAGGTTCATTGGAATATGTTGAAATTTTTAAAGCTACATATGGATATCTCATTTACCAGCTTTTCCTTTTAAGCTTTTTGGTTGGTCCCAAGAGCTTAAATAGTTGTTTTCCCCAACTATTACCCATGGCCTCTGGCAATTTAATAGTTGCTCAGCATGTCAACAATTGCCTCTGATTATTTTTGACAAATGTTCCAAAGGAGAAGACTGGGCAAGCTCAGAGTCAGGCACAGTAAATATGGCCATTACAGTTGGATCTTCCTGGGAATTGCAGATAAATCAAATCACACAATTCTCTGGGAATGGGGCTTTAAATGTGCTCCAATCCCATTCTGCCTTTTCACATTTTGGCCAAATTCCTGTTTCTCACTGTAGTTGTGGCTGTAGATTTTTAAGGTTAATGAAAGCTACGAAGAGGAAGATTGGATTAGGTCATGTTAAAAGCCATGAGGCTTGTTTAGCTTAATGAGATTTAGCTTTTTTCCTTAAGTTAACACTTCATTGATTACTGAAAGTCTTTGGTTAATTCAACGATTTCTAAAAGGTTGATTCTCATCACTTTTGGAAGGGTTTTCATTGCTTTCATGTTGAAAAAAATTTTTAAGAGAACACATTTCACTTTTTTTACTCCTGTCATTCTGGAAGAGCTGTTTCATAAGAAACAGCACAATGCATTGAACTGGCCCACTGAATTACTTACATTATTTTGTACAAAGTGAAACCTTACTTTGATTTTTAAACTACAAATTAAAGGACTATAATAATAGTTATAGTGTTTACAATGGATAAAACATTAGTTAATTATTTGTGTGGAATAAAACAATAAGTCTATTAGATGTTTATCTCACAATTCTTAAAGTTAACAGCTTAATTTAATTACATACCAATAAAAGCAATCTTTTATGTAACTATTTTTTTCCTCTGAGCAAACTTATGATTTTTGAAGGTGCAGCCACCAAATCCTTAACGGAAAGGCAATTCTAATTCTAATATACTAAAGGACATCTTGAAGTAGCAAATAACATACTATTGATGGATCAAGCAGCATTATGTGATAAACTAAATTAAAATCTATGATTTTTTAAAAAAATATTTTTAAATTTATTTTTAGAGAGAGGGTAAGGGAGACAGAAAGAGAGGGAGAGAAACATCAATGGGTTTTTGCCTCTTGCATGCCCCCTACTAGGGACCTGGCCTGCAACCCATGCATGTGCTCTGACTGGGAATCGAACTGGCAGTCTTTGGTTTGCAGGTCTATGCTCAATCCACAGAGCTAAATCAGCCAGGGCAAAATCTATGATTTTTATTTACATTACATTGAAAGCAGAAATGTTGTCTATATTTACATTTATATATTTCAAATTTACATTATAGGACAAGTGAAATAAGGAATGAACACTCTGAATGCATATATACAGGGTGGGGCAAAGTAGGTTTACAGTTATCCATATGGAAAATAATATAATATTAATAAATAATAATGCAAGAATAAACTCTGTGTTTTGGGTATTCACAACTATAAATCTATTTTTGCCAAATTATGCATGATCAAAATGTATAAAACTTTCAATTATATAAAATGTTACATTAAATAAAATATATTAGATATGTCAGTATATATGTGTGTATATACACACACACATATAGGGTGTGGCAAAAGTGGGTTTAGAGTTGTGAATATGTGAAACACAGAGTTTATTCTGATATTATTATTATTAACTATTGCATTTTCCATACAAACAACTGCAAACCTACTTTGCTCCACCTGACATATCTGTAGAAATGCCATGTATTTATTTAAACAAAACCAGAGATCCACTAACAAGTGATTTTGAAATAGTAAATAATCCTTGAGGATTTTTATCAAAGCTAAATTTTAGCAGTGGAGAATATAAATCTGCAAGGCGATATCTAAGACAATTTGAGGACGGGAGGTGATGAATTTTGCAACTTTCTTGTAGTATGTCAACTTTCTTACATCTGTCTCTTTCATACTTTATATTACAGGTTCACTTAGAGAATAAATAAACCACTACTAATTTAGTATCCCTTTACAAGCAATGAGAATCTAAAGTCTAAAAGAACTTTAAAACACTCGTCAAAATGTAGGAATTAAAGGACATTTTGAAATGTCTGCCCATTTGTTTTTTTGATATCAGTTAACAAAAGAATGTAAGATGAAGACCACAATAGTATTCTTCTGACTAATAGTCCTCCACTAAAAAGCATTCTGGCTTATGGTCAAATTTCACATAACATTTCATAACATTTTTAAGAAGCAAATAAAATAAATTCATGGAAAGCAAATAGGCAAAAGGACAGCATAGGTCAGGGGTGTCAAACTCATTTTCAACAGGAGCCACATCAGCCTCATGGTTGCCTTTGAAGGGCTGAATGTAATTTCAACTCCTTAACAGTTAGGAAGTAGTTACATTTACACAGTCCTAAAATTATTTCGGCCCTTTGAAGGCAACCATGAGGCTGATGTGGTCCCCAGTGAAAATGAGTTTGACACCCCCTTACATAGGTGGACACTAATTTAAGTTTAATTTAACCATGTGAATGGAGTCTGTTGACAATTTTTACATGTCCTTTACTACTCTCCAAATCCAGACCCCACTGATACTTCTCATTGATAAACTCTTGGCTTTTTGACAATTTTCACTATTATTTCAGGTGGGTGTGGTCACAGAAAAAATGATAATTCTTCATATTGTGCATTTACCCTAAAAAACAAGTTTGGCCTGGATTCATTGGAAGGGAAAGGAAGGTAGTTATAAAGATATATCATAACATTTTTTTATATTATGTTTTAGAAGCTGAACTATACTTGCAATAATTAATTGATAGATTTTAGAAAGAAATTCAAAATTTTGGCTAAAATATTAAAAGTGGAGCTATGTAAATATCGACCATAGTAATTAATCAAGTCCTTAGAGATGTCATTTCTTTCATATTCCACTCAGAAACCTGCAATTATTGATCAGTTATCCAAAAATAGGTACCTCTTCAACTCTTCAATAATTTTACTTCTGGTACAGCAGAAAAAAATGATTACAGTGGCAATCATTTAAATTCCCTAGTAACACTAGATTTTTCCTTTTCTGTATGATGTCAGATGTATCTATCTTTGCCCATTCAGCAGAAAGTATCTGATTTAAATTTAGGCAAGAATAGAACAAAAAGTTTTGCCTGTGTGTCTAAGTGTGCTATGGATGAGAATTGGATACTCATAGTATTGAGAATATGTAGAATTGAAGAAATTTTTCATGGACGGTAATACTTACAGAGTTAATTTCATGTGGGGTTAAAATTTTTTCAACATCATCACTGGGAAGGCTGATGCAAATATCTGTGGTCACATACACATAAGCACACAGATACACAAAAAACAAAAATAAAATTCTGACATGTTGTTCTACTTCACAGAAATTTTCTGTGGAAGGAAAATTTAACCCTTGGAAGGAAGGGTTAAATTGGAAGGAAGAAAAGAAGGGAGGCAGAAAGGAAGTGATGGAGGAAAGGAGGGAGGGAAGAAGGAAGAAAGGAGAAAGAGAAAGCCAGACAAAAAGAAAGAAAGTATGGTTAGCACAGTGAATATTGAGGGTGAGACTCTAAATGCTTAGGCTGCAGCTGTATCTACCTGCATGAACCTGATATTATTATGAATATTAATAGTACTATAATACTACCACAAAGCACTTTCTGATCATCAATATAGTTAAAGCGTTAGAGATATGAAGCAGCACCTTAGATACAATCTAATGTTTCCACATGTTGCAGAATGAAAGATTAACATTTCAAGAAGCTGATTTTTCCAAAATGCTAACATATATTTAGTATCAAGGGTGCAAGTCTCACAGTCCTCAAGTCAGTGTTCTTAATACATTAGTTTATTTAGTCAACACCAAAATATTTGTTGACAAGTAAAATTTATGAAAGAAGACAGTAATAAAAAAGAATAAGTCCATGAATGTCATTCTCACTATAACAGCAATGGGGGTTCACTAAGTTGTGCCATTTTTGAAGGTATGTGACAGAGCTCTGATTTAGCCAGTACCTCAGCCATGGCCTTTACAAAGTGCTTTACCATCCAATAATACTCATTTTAATGCTTCCATTGTTATTAAACAGACTCAAGTATTTTCTGTCTATGGAACTTGTATTATTATTTATTCAATTAGTATCATGCATAAAAATTGACTTGAGGTGCTACAGACAGATAGAAATTATACGTTTGTGTAATATAGTTACCTTTTAATATAAATATCTACCCAAACAATAAGTTTCAAAAATTGTGAGATTCTAGAGAACACTTTGGTTTTGTGTATATCAAACCAATATTAGAGCAATTTGTTTTTTGTATGAAATAATGATGTTCTTAAAATATTAATATTTCATTTCTTTCCTTACCTCTTGTTGAATTCAATAGCTTTCTTGTTTTAAAATTAATCCAGGAAAGTACATTTAAAAAGTATTTATATGGTGTTAGCTACATTACAATCAAGAACCTATTAGTAGGCAATGGATTGTCAGATGTCTTTATACACATTATACCTCTGGAAGATATAAAATTAAACAATCAGGTTTATTAATATTTATGTGATAGGAAAAATAAACATTCAAACCAAAAATACACCTTCAGTTTCACCCATCCAATGTTCATTACAATGAAACATTCTGACAAAATTAAAAAACACCACATAGTTGAAATAGAATGAATGCTTAGATGACTATAGTAACCAAAGTCTTATATTCAAAAATTCAATTATAATTGGCATACAAATGCCACATTCTATGAAAGTTATTCCTTTCCATTCATAAACATTTGTTACTTTTGATATTCCACACACATTCTCATCTTTGGTTTAAAAAGTAGCTTTTAGCCCTGGCTGGCGTAGCTTAGTGGATTAAGCGCAGGCCTGTGAAACAAGAGATTGCGGTTCGATTCCCAGTCAGGGCACATGCCTGGGTTGCAGGCCAGTTCCCAGCAGGGAATGCACAGGAAGCAACCATACATTGATATTTCTCTCCTTCTCTCCTTCCCTTCCCCTCTAAAGATAAATAAATAAAATCTTTTAAAAAAAAGTAGCTTTTAAAATAACCTATTCCATTATTATGATCTGCAGTTATTTACTTACTAATATAATATTTTTTCAAAATGAAGAATGTTTTATTTATTTGTCATTTGATTTAAGGGTATCACTTTTTAAAAATATGACCACCTAAATACATGTATAAGAAAAAAACATTTTAAATTTTTCTCTTTTTTTTCCAAATTAAATAACAAAAGACTTGTAAAGAAATGTTTTTCATGCTGTCTTTTCTGTCAAAGCCCAAAATGACTTTTACTGAAAATATTCACATAAAGAGGGGGTGCACAGTTTTTCTTTGCTTTGTTATATACACAGAATTTCCTGATTCTTCTTTATACTTCTAAATTACTATAGATGGCATTCTTCCTTGGAAAAGGCAGCTCTGTTCACAAGTTGTAATTTTTCTCTTTTGCAAAATAGCAAAAAGAAAATTAGAGTTTGAGACAACTGTACTTGAACAACAATAAAAAGTTATATCAATTACAATTGCAAAATTTTGTGATAAAAAAAGAAAATTAGATTTTGAAATAAAATCATTTTTAAGTAATAAGAGAAGTTGAAATTGAAATAAAAAAATGGTTTCTAATTTTTTAAAAAGCCCCCAGCTTTCTTTAGGAGTAGTATCCTGGCTTAGGTTTTTTATTCTCTTTCTCTTTCTCTTTTTTTTTTGTTTGTTTTGTTTTGTTTCTTAGCATATAGCAGTGTTTGGCACATCATAGGTTCAATAAAATTTGGTCAATGAATGAATGTGTGAGTAAAAAAATAATTGCCTACACAATTAACAACGCTCCGAGTGATTTCTTGTATGTGCCACTACCCATTCTTGTTTCAGTTTTTACGATGAACTGACTACTGGAAACCCTTTTAGAAATTTCACCCAGAATGACTCACATCTGAGTCAAATCAGAAGAACAATCAATTTGGCACCATCATAAGAGCTCTCAGATGTTAAAGGTGACAAAATGGGCAGAACTCCTCCCAACAGATTATGGATACCATGTGTGACAGAATTAAGTGGAAAAATGTTTGTATAAATGCTGAAGTGGAAGGCATGTCATGCCCATGTGGCTTGGCTGCAGAATAGAACTGCATTCACTGACATGATGGCAAAGCTGGGTGGCATAGCTCGTATGGCATATGGCAGGCCTCTGCTTCAGCAAATGCACACCACATGCCAAAAAGTGGTGTAGTTTTTACTGATTATTCTGTTTCTTTTTCTTTCAAGTGCTCAAAATTAATATTAAAGTTTCTAAGCTACTCAAAAAGGAACACAAGAAGCCCAACACATACTTTATCTTATTCAACAGTGAGCTGCCATATTATTTGTCCACCTTAAAAATTATATACTGTATATATTAGTTCTCAAACCGTAAACTAGAAGGATACTAAAAGGAAAAATTATGTCATATTTACTCTAAACAAAGAATCACTTTCAAATTTTAAGTGTACATGTGTGTACATATGCTTTCATATTCTACTTTTTATATTCAAGTGTTCACTTATTCAACAAACCTTCATTGAGTGCATATGCCAGGAATGTTTGTAAAAGCAAAGAAACATAAGTTAATATGTTGGTTTTCAGGTGCTGAAAGTAATTTAGTATTGACAAAGCATAGTGTACAGAAATATAGCAATATCTAGAAGGCAGGGGCCAGAAATCCAGTATGTCTTATGTTGAGATTAAGTTTTATACTGAAGGGGATACAAACCCATCAAAGCAGTTTAAGTAGAGAGTGATGATGATCAGAAAGCATGTATTAAATACATCGATCTTCAAGAATCTCAAGATTAGAAGAAAGGTATGAGGGTGACATTCAAGGTTCTGCAACAGTCTAAACCGTAACAATGAGAGCATAAATTATTGTCAATGGAGATGGAAAAACGAGAGCTGTCCTCAGAACCATGTCAAAATAGAACAGGCAGGACTCAGTAACCCACTGAAAGCCTATGAGCAAGGAACGGGAGTAGTTTATGTTGTCTTCTACATTTCTTGTTTGGTGAATTGCTTAATTTAGGGAAAATAAAATATTACAAAGATTTATTACATAGATGATAAATGCAGTTTTGAAGATTTTGGAAAATTTGGTTGGACCCATGGCTTTATCTAATGAGATTGCTGTAGTAAAAAGTTTAATGTGTGCACTTATATTAAGGAAAAGACTTCGGTTGGAGATAAGCACAGTGGTCTTCAACAGAATGTGCTTTTTTTGTTTTTGGGATATTATGTTTTATATACGTCCATTAAATCATGCTTTTGGTTTTATATGAAGATAAATATGTATATATATTTGTTTCACCAATATTTTGTTTAGGATTTTTGTACCTATGTTCCTGAAAAAGATTGTTTTTTAGTTTCTCTCTTTTGTTCATATTATGCTTATCTAATGTCATTAAAGCTATGTTTGCCTCATGAAGCTTGAGAAATTATTTCTTTCTTAAATTAATTAATTTTCCATCACCATTTATCCTCCCTGTACCCTATTCTACCTCCACCAGCCAACTCCCCCAACCTGCAATTGCCACACTGTTTTTTTTCTTTTTATCCCTTTTCAAAAAATCTCTGCATGAGGTACATTAAAATTAAAACTGAATTATTTGTTTGTTGGATGTTGCCATCTCAGTCAGGTATTTTCTTGGCAGGAAGATATTAACTACATTCAACTTCTCTAATACTTTCAGGACTACTTGGGATATGTGTGTGTGTATATATGTGTATATTATATATATAGTTGTAAATTTTAATACATTGCTTCTGAATATCTAGTCCATGTAAGTGCTCTAATACACTGTTATGCAGTTATTCACAATATTGTTTTTTATCTTCTTGATCTCTGAAACACCTATAGTTAAGTTTTTCTTTCCATCCTTCATATTGTTTATTTCAATTAGGGCAAAAATATAGTTTATAAGCCAAACCAAGATACCTTGAAGAATGAAAAGTGATGATACTACTTGAAACATAGCAAAAGGAGCAACCTTGCAGTAACACAGCAAGATGGGACATGACATCCAGGTGAATATCAACTGTGTTCTTTTTATTTCAAGAATATAGTTAGCTTTGTATTATTTTCATTTGACAGTGGTATTTCTTTTTAAAATTATTTTAATTTGGTGTTTTGTGTGGCTATATCATATAAATGTATTTTAATAAAACATAAAATTATACATATCTTTTAAAATTAAAAAATAATGAGAGGAAAATACTATCCACATTTTATAGAGAGCCAGTGCTAAATACCGACTGCTTAATGAGATTATATGTAACTTCTATGATGTAATAAATGAGTAAAATCTATCTGTATTACATTGATGAGAGATGATCAGATAGACAGCATTCACTGACAACTTATTATGTGTTGGCCTCATGCAATCCTCATTAAAATCTGTGTGTCCAATATTATCCTCACCTGGAAGATGAAAAATCTGATTCTTACTCTGTTCAAAGTCAAACAGCTGAGAAGCAGTAGAACTATGATCCAGCTCAGGTCTCTGAAATTGTTCATCTCATAGTTCCTATATCGCGTATCCAAAATTCCTACTAATAAATAAATAATCTTTCCAAAAGGTTTTCAAAGTATAGTTAACTTTGAACCTTATCTTTTTAATATTAAGAAAAAACTGCCTTGGTTATCTTTTGAGCATTAGTAAAATATTATTCATTGAAAAATTTGAAGTTATCTATTCATACTAAGATATTTAAAGTCCTAGGAATTTTCCCATTAATGTTTGAGAACTTTCAATCATATTCATTCAAGCTAAACCTCTGAATGAATAGCGTTTTTCTGACAGTTGCTAGACATACATGTTGAACAAAAGAGAGACACCTCCTCCTTTCAAGGGGTTATAATTTTATCAGGAAACCATGAAATAATGACAGAAACAAACATATAATAAAATTTAAGGTGGTAATTAGTTCCAGGAAGAAAAATAAAGTAGTATGAAGACATAAAAACTGAATAACACATATGATTATGGACTAGATCTTATTTAAGCAATGGAGAAAGTCCTGCAAAATCCTGCAGATAGCATGCCAGGCCAAGGGATAAGAATGGGCAAAGTGATCCCCACTGGGTGGGAGACAGACAGGACCTTTCCATTTGGCAGCAAGAAGGTCAGTGGGAAAGATGAGCGGCAAGGAGATAAATTTAGAGAAGATACAGGATCCCACTGTAAATGAAACACTAAACATTTTCTGTTTTGTTTATTATCAAGACTTTATGCATAGTACACAGTTGACCCTTGAACCACAAGGGTTTAATTGTGTGGGTTTACTTATATACAGACTTTTTTCAATAAATATGGCAAATATATTTTCACTTATTTATGATTTTCTTAACATTTGCTTTTCACTAGCATACTTTATTATAAAAATACAATATATAATACATACATAGTATATGTTAATCAACTATTTGTTGTAGGTAAGGCTGCCAGTCAATAGTAGGCTATTGTTATTCAAGTTTTGAGTGATTCAAAAGTTGCACAAAGATTTTCAACTGCCCAGGGGTGTCAATACCTCTAACCCCTGCAGTGTCCAAGCGCCAACTGTACTCACCATCTCTGACCACCTGTTATCCTTGACATTTAAATTATCCTTGATATCTCTGGTACTATGGAGGAAGCAAAATATACTTGGTAGTAAGAAGCTATATCTTCTTGGGAATAGAACTCCAAGGGAGATTGAAAGTTGCAGGATAGTAGGGGCATATTCAAAATTGAGGGTTGGTAATGACTTTGTGGTGTGTCAGTTTCTCTAGGCTAAACTACATCCCCAAGAATTCCCTTCTAGTGCGTGTCCCTTGGGGGAGAAAACACCATTCAAAAGATATTCTCATGCTTCTTCTCCAAAGGAACAGCAAAGCGCTGATGACACCAGTGCTGTGGGAGGGCCTGGGGTCCCCTGGTACCTTGCATGAAAGGCCACAGCAGCTTCAGTGGAAGATTTGGCAACAGCATCTGGCAGAGGTCACTGCCAGTGTGGGGTCCAGCCAGAAGCAAGGCCAAGGACCAGGACTGGATTTGCATCACCAAGCTAGCTTGCCTGGTAAAGGACGTAAAGATCAAGTCCCTGGAGGAAATCTACATCTTCCCTCTTCTCATCAATGAATCTGAGATTTTGACTTTTTCCTGGGAGCTTGCCTCCCAGACCATGTTTGATGATTATGCTCATACAAAATAGAACCATGCTGGTCAGAGAATGTGGCTGAAGGCATTTGTTAACCCTGGGGATTACAAGGAACATGTTGGTTTGTGTGTTTAAGCATTCCAAGGAACTAACTAGCCACTGCCATCCATTGAGTCATCATCCTGGTGAAGTTCTCTATTGTCCCTGTGCAGTGAGCCTATTGGGAAACAAGTTTGGCAGGCCCCACACTTTCCCTTGAAAAGTGACCAGCTGTGGTGGCTCTGTGTTGATGCACTTTATCCCCGCTGCCAGGGGCACTAGCGTAGACTCAGCCCCAGTGCTCAAGAAACTGCTGCTGATGGTTTGTATCCACCATTGCTGCACCTCAACAGGGACTGCACCACCACTCTGAGCAACATCACCAAGGTCACCTCTGATGCCATCTCTAAGATGTACAGCTCTGTCAAGCCTGAACTCTAGAAACAGACCCTGTTCACTATCACCATATTAGGACTTCACTAACCATCTTGTAAAAACTCACACCTGAGTTTCTGTGCAGAGGACCCAGTCTCCAGCTGTGGTCACTACATAATTTTATACCAAAAAAAAAAAATCAAATGAATTAACCCTACTTAAAAATATATATTCTTGCCCTGGCTGCTGTGGCTCAGTGGAGAATGCTGCTCTGCGAACCACAGGGTCACTGGTTCAATTCCTAGTCAGGGTATATGCCCGAGTTGTGGGCCAGGTCCCCAGCAGGGGGCGCACAAGAGGCAACCACACATTGATGTTTCTCTCCCTCTCTTTCTCCCTCCCTTCCCTACTCTCTAAAAATGAATAAATGAAATATTTAAAATATATATGTGTATATATATAGTCTTTCAACAATTTGAAGAAAGAAGGACAACAGTCACTTTTATTGAACACACACATAAGCACTCCTCTCAGTTTTTCAATCTAAGAAAAATCTAGGTGCTGCTTTGCAAGAATATTGCAGATGTAATAAAAGTTTATAATCATTTGACTTTAACTTAACAGGTTATTTTTGACAAGACCTGACTTAATCAGTTTTTTTCCCTGTAAAAAAGACATTAGCCTTCCCCAAGAAAAAGAAAGAATGGACAATTAGTGGGCAACAGACATCAGCCTTGTTCATAAGGTTTCCATTTGCTTGTGATCCCTTCTTTCTGACTGTCTGCTCTGTTCACTCAGCAGTCATTCAGCCATCCTGCACAATCACACAGTTACAGGGTTGGCCAAAAACTCCTTTAAGTTTTTTCCTTAAAATAAATATTTTTCATTTTCACCCATAATTCTTTTGATTTGGATACTTTTGAGTATGTCGTCTATCTCCATGTGGTATAATGTTGACTGTTGTCAATTATTGTCTCGATTTGTTCGCTATCAACTTCTACTGGTCTACTTGCCCATGCAACATTGTACAGTGAGAAATCTCCAGCACAAAACTTTGCAAACCACTTTTGACAGGTTCAATCAGTCACAACACCTTCTCCATCTTTTTGTTTCCATTTCAGCTTCATTTTTACCTTTCTTGAAATAGTAAGCCGTAATATGCCCAAAATGTTTTGTATTTTCTTCCATCTTCAATATTAAAATGGCTATATAAAAATACACCAATTTTGATGTTTTTTTAAATGCAAGCTGATATGACAGCTGTCACAATACAATCTAACAAAATTGTTTCAAATGAAGTTAAAGACAACTAAATGCTACTAGAGCCATCTTACTGGAAAAACCAAACTTTTTGGCCAATCCAATTCTTGTAATAATCCATATATCCCTATATCTCCTACTGTTTTTTTTCACTGGGGGAACCCTGGTAGATACAAGGAGTATACTTCAGAAGTACTCAGCAGGGAAGACACCGAAGAACACATGGAAATATCTATTAATCAGTTTTAAGCACTCTCCAGAACCAGAGAGCCTGAGGTCAGATAAATACTTTTCTATTCTCCTTATCTCTTTTTTCTTTCCTCAGTTCACACTTACTGAGGTTAGAAATTTTTAATGGACATCTGTTGGAGTTTTTTTTATATTTTATAATTTGTTTCATTTTAAAGGGCTATACCCCAAAATCCAGATACATGATGTACCAGTTTTGTATAGCTGCTGTAACAAATTAGAACAAAATTGCATGGGAAGTACAACACAGCTCTCACCAAGCTAACAGCAGAATCCATGTCCTTTCTGGAGCCTCCAGGGAAGAATTTGTTTCCTTGCCTTTTCCAATCTCTAGAGGCCACTGCATTTCTTGGTTCAGTGCCCCCTTCCATCGTTAAAGCCAGTGATGGAGAGTAGAGTCCTTCTCATAGGACATTGCTCTGACTTTCTCATCTTCCATCTCTTCCATTTTTAAAGCTCCTGTTATTACATTGGACACACTCAGATAATCCAGGATAATCCCCTTAAAGGGCAGCTGACTAGAAAGTTTTATTCCATCTGCAAACTTAATTTCCTTTGGTATGTAACCAACTTTGGCAGTGGGGGGAAGTTGGGCAATTATTTTGCCTATCACATATGAGTTATTTGCTTAGTTGGATCTGAAATAACTAAACATTCAGGCATTTTCTTTCATCCCTTGATAAGACATAACTTTACTGAAATAAATAATTACCAACTGACAGAAAATCACCCCTATAATAAATTGTAGAGATGGGAAAACTTGAATTTGTCAATTAACTGGCAATTGGATCTATGTCCAAAGATAGAATTTTTCTCTTTTATTGCTATCTGTCTTAACATTGTCCTTTTCATCTGGCATTCACTTCTTTTTTACATGAAATGTATTATCATTAGTGTAAATATATTTTTTCTATGTCTGTAAATTGTATTCACTGAGTATTTCTGTATACGGTTTTATGAATATATTATTAAAAGGTAGATTTTAATGTTAAAAGTTGGTGTGATATTCTAAGCTATTTCAAAAAAGCATTGGTTTAAAAACATTAAAAATGGAGGTCATTATACAAAATTGATTCCAAATGGCTTCTTAGTCAAATAGAGATAATTAGGAGCTTCCCTGAAGAAAGTGGTCTATTAGAAAATTAATCTCCATGGGATTGGTAGCCTTTCTGAATTTCAGTGATTTTTCAGTTCTGGTATTTGATTATACTGCCTCGAAACATCCAAATATATCAGCGAATCCACGAGCCCTACTGACAGCTACATGAACAGCCAAGCAGAGGAAGGAAAAAGAAGAATTAAAAAAAAACTCAATCTTGATTTTACTATTAGTATTTCAAGGCAGTTTTGAAAGCTTGAGAACTTTCTTGCACACTTCAGCAATACTATTCAAAAACTATGATTTAAAAGGAGGTGACTTGAAATAGGGACAGGTAGGGATGAAGAGGGAAATCTGAAGACAGTCAATGTGTTAATGCCACATATGAACTGTTCAGAAAAAAGGAGGGGCTCATTTGACTTAAAAGTTTTGAAACCATTTTGGCATCATTTTAAAGACAAAAGAAAATCATCCTGCAGAGATGCAGCTCATCGTTGTGAGGAGATGAGCACTGAACAATGAATTCCATCATGTTTGTAGGTAACATTCCTTCCTCTTCATACAGTACTATCCATTATTAATGAACACTTTCTGAGTGTGAAAGAACTGTTTGAAAAACATTAACGTAGTCTACTAGATGTGATTGACAGTGTCATCCCTTTCATTTTGCTGTTGGCGAGAGGCATCCCTGTAGACTTATGTGCACCTGGACATTACTAACACTCTCCTTGTTATGCACTCTGGGCAGCTGTATCATGGAAATTTCTAGCACTGTATTTTATGGATTATTTTTCAGCTTCTACATTGTGTTGTGTTGCAAAATGCACAAGTCAAGCCTTTTTGTATGCAAAGATCAATCAGAAAAAAAAATATCTTTTCTAATCTGACTCTTCTCCAAATTTTAAGAAGAATTTATCTAAATACTGGAGATGTGCAATGGCTGTATGCTAGCAAGGCAGTTATTTAGATCTATGTCTATTTATGGTATTCATTTCTCACCCTCCAGTTTTAAAAGCTGATTACATTTTAATTGTCCTGCTGCAAAAAGAACTGTAGCTAATGTCTACCTGCTGCTCAGTAATAGCACAGCACTGACTAACCTACCCACATAATACCTTTTAATCAGTAAAATTAAAGGTAACAAAGTCAAGGATTAGAGAAATAATGAATTCCCCCCAAAATTAAGCACTATACCCTCTTGACTTTTAAATATGTATATAACTAAGCTCCTTTTTCCCCTCTCAGCTGCCCTGCTTCTCCCTCTGACAGCCCATATGGGCACCCACAGAGAGATCTGTGTTCCTAAGTTGTTGACTTACTTCGTGTGAGTATGCCACATGTTGATCTGTTTCTCTGTGCATTACTAGCCTACCAGTGAAGTGGGGACTGAAACATTTTCAGTCTGTTAATCCTGATAGTCATTAATAGATGTAGGTGTAACACACTGGTCCTCATTCTCATTTTTTACATTTTCATGCCAATTCTGTCAAGTTTTGAGTATCCCAAGGATTTATCTTAAAAAGGACTTCCAAGAGTATGTTTTGTCTCTCGGGAAATCAGTACGTATAACACACACTGAAAGGAGGGTGGAGGAGTTCCACTGTAAAAGTAATGTGGGACTCTCTCTTTCAGTACTTTGGGGTGCCTCCAAGGCAGAAGAGCTCTTCTATGGCTGGTAGGAAACAGGACTGCCTAAGAAAGCCGTCATAATTATATGGTTTCCTTAAAATAATATTAATTTAGAATATTTTCACTTCACAGACCGTCTAGAGTTATTAGTATTTTATAGAATATGTCTTGGGAAATTCTATTTAATTGCATCTCCCTAGTAAGCATACTATTATACTAATGGGACCTACTCTAGGGGAAAAGAAAAACTTTACTTCCTACTATTTCAGTGCACAGCGTAGTAAGAGTGGGCTGGCTCTGGAGTTTCAGTTCCTGGCTTCAAATACCAACTCTGCAAATTACTAGTTGTATGACCTTGGGCAAGTCTTCTACCCTGTCTTTGACCCAATTTTCTCTACAGCAAAATAAGGAAAAATAATAGTATCTTAGACATGAAATAATGTGAATCAAGTGATTATAATAATTGCTACTCACTTTCCTCAAAACTTTGCATCTAAAGTGCATCATCTCTCTTATATCAGGATGGCCTGTTATGGTTACAATATATGGTACCTTTTGCTTTATCTAGGATGTCCTAGATATCAGAGAACTTTCCAGACATTATTGTTGAAATGAGTCCAAAATTGACTTTTAAATTGTATATACTCTTGTTTTTAGTAATTAAGTAGGTAGTTTTATGAATTAGCACAGAAAGACTATATGCTACAACAGCCAGTATATTTTTACTGCAGTCTCCAGCAGATAGTGCTCTTCCTCCATTGTTGGTTACGGCACGAGTTAGTCTAATGTTAGAAAGTTCAACCCTATCAAGAATGTTAAGCAGAAGATCCTTTACAATCTGTCCAAATTTTATCCTGGTGGTATTCACTTATTTGACGTATTTTTATTGCATACCTATCATATATTAGTCATAGGTAAACATGAGACTAGTTGTATGAAAAGGACAATAGAGAGAAACACATATCAAGGACTTCATAGTAGCCTCTAGGATCTGAGAACAGTGCTTAACTAAAGCCAGTGAGAAAATAGGGAACTCAGTCATGCAGCCATAAAGAAATAAACTCTTCCAACAGTCTGAGAGAGTTTAGGGTATTAGCTGAGTCTTCAGATGAGAACATATCCAGCTGACACCTTGATTTTAACCTGGTCAGAACCCAACCATGCTGTGTGGGATTTCTGACCCATGGAAACTGTGAGATATTGCATTTGTGTGTGTGTGTATTTTAAACCCACTTAATTGGTGGTGATTTCTCACACATCAGTAGCAAAATAATGCAGTGTATTTTATCTGCTTCATGGAGTCCATATTTCTCTAGAAAAAAGAAAGGAGAAGTAAGCTGATAAAGGCCAATAGATTTTCATTTATAAATGAAGGCTCTACATTAGTATGAAGGTAGGGGCTCAATGGCATAAGAATGGGGATCATTTATGTGAGAACATACAGACCTAATGGAGGCTTGGCTGTTGCAGTCCAAATAAGAGATAGGTTACTGAGCATCTCTGACATTTGGCTGAGCCTCCAGAGAGATAAAACCTTAGGGTGATTTTCAACCTTTTTCATTTCATGGTACACATAAACTAATTACTAAATTTTTTCTGTCAGATCAGCAAAACTAAAATGAAAAATGCTTTAGTTTTGCTGATCTTATTAAAAAATAGGTACAATTTTTATTCATTCCTACTGAATGGCTATTATGGTTTTGGAGATATACATATACTATATATAATACATAATATATAATATATTAATATTTTATATACTATATAGGGTCATATATTATTATATTTTGTATATATATGTTTGTATTTCATATTTGTATATGTTATATTGTCTATATACAATTATACAATATATTATATATAGCATATATAATATATGCATATATGTCAAATATATATATTATTTGACAATCTCATTCAGCAATTTTCAAACAGTGTGCCACAGTTATTTTTTAATACATGCAATACCTGACTAGTCAGGGGCACTGAACTCTTTTCCCTCAGATCAGGAGTGAGGCTCACCTGAGCTCCAACTCTTGCTTCCTCCTCACTCTTCCACAGCAGGCTAGCCAGCAAAGCTCACCTGAGCTCTGCCCTTCCTGCCCCTACTCAGGCCCCCATCCACAGACATCCACAGAGGGTGAGCAGGTGAAGTTCACCTGAGACTCCTTTCCCCCTTGCCCTGCCCTGTCTTCCATGAAACTGGTCCCTGGTGTCAAAAAGGTTGGGGTCGCTGCCTTAGATTGTCCTACAAGAGTACTAAAAGCCAGTGAGGAAAACCTGGGAGAGAATTTCTATGGTACATTAGGGCTTTAAAATTGTCTGTGTGTGCCAGGGAGTTTAGAGAGACACAGGTATGCTTCTGGCATTTACTGAGAAAAGAATTTGAAAAGACCCTCGACATTCAACCTGCTGGATGATCTCTAGGTGCAGTGAATGCAGGCAAGAAGTGAAGGCAATGGCAGAGACGTAAACGGCCTGGCCAAGTGCTGAAGGACAGCCTCACACGGAGCCAATGTGCACAGAAAGGGGAGAGGGGTTGTTCTTCTCTCTTAACTATTTGGCAATTCAGTAAGAACAGGTATAACATCTCATTTCAAAAGTGGATTTCTTTCTAAAGCAACTGAATATCGTTTTTTGACTTAAATTTTATTTTTCAATTACAGTTGGCATTCAATGTTATTTTGTGTTAGTTTATGTTTAAAGTGTAGTGGTTAGGCAATCATGTATACTTTACCAAGTGTTCCCCCAGATACGTCCAGTACCCACCTGGCACCATCTGAGGGGAGACCCTAAAATCCAGGAGTTACCTTCTGGAGGGCAAGTCCCTTGTACTACAGATTTCTCTGGCTAGGTGGGTGTTCTAGGAACCCATCTGTATCAGTGTACCTGCTGGCATTGTGTAAGAGGCTGCATTAGGCTTCAGTGAATTTTGTTTTGAAGACTCTTTCAAGGCATTTGCCCATGTCATCATGGGTGATTTACGAGCGCACCTGCCCACACTTCACTGAATGTTCAGCAGTTTTTTACCAAAAACGGCATGGCCCTAGGCCCCACCCTCCCTATTCAACTGATCTAGCCCCAGTGACTCTTTCTTGGTTTCCTGGCTGAAAAAAGTTGTCAAAGGGAAATGTTTTGCTAATGTGGGAGAGGTGAGAAAGAACAGCAGACGTACTAAAAGGCATCAAAATCAAAGCGTTAAAAACTGTTTTGAGTAGTGGAAAAAAATATTAATAGGGGTATAGTATCAAATGGTATCACTTTGAAGGTGACTGAAGTTTATGTATAAAGAAACACACATTTTTTATAAATGAATTCTGATTTTTGTGGGGTTCCCATACATAGTTATTATAATATTATTGACTACACTCAGTAAGTCATCATTTATATCCTTGTGACTATTTTGTAACCATTAATTTGTACTTCTTAATCTTGAATTTTTCACCTAACCCCCAAACCTCAATCCCCTCCGGCAACCAGCAGTCTCTTCTCTGTATCTATGAGTCTGTTTCTATTTTGTTTGTTCCTTTATTTTCTTCTTTAGATTGCACATATAAGTGCAGCTGAATATTTTATATGAATTTTCACACACACATTATTATCTCTGGACCACTTATTTTATGCCCTTGCACCTTATAGAGCAATTATTTGATATGGTATTTGAAGGTATAGGTAAACTACTGACTTTAATTTAATGAAAATTAAACTGTCTTGAAAAATTCTACTTTTGAAAAGTATAGAGATAAAATCAACTACCCAGATTAAATCAAACTAGGAAATAACCACATAAAAGATAATATTTTCAAAACACAATCATGGTAGGACAAAAAACCGAAAACAACAAGTTCTTTTTGTTTAGAGAATGGCCTTTCATTATTATATCTGTATTTTTTGTCAAGAAAATTTTAGGCTCATGAAAAAACTTCAGAGTCTTCTGTTCTTGGCAGATGTTAAATGCCTCAACTTGACTCAGCTTAGCAGCCTGGAGGAGGAGGGCAAAAGAAATGTTTGTGAGGAGAAAGTATTGAGGCTGGGGAGGTCAGAGGGGCTGTTACAAACAGTGCTGTCTAAAGAACGAGTGAGAATGGCCGCATGGCCCTTGCAACTGCATCCCTATTACTATGATATTAACATATTTCTAAAGAAAGTTCCCTCCTTTCAAATAAAATATGCTAACTTTTTATAGATTATTCAGTAGAAATGAAATACAAGATAAAGCACTGACTTAAGAAATTAGGTCAAACTAAGAAAATGGATGATTAAAATTTTGTTTTAATCATCTTTAGATGTGATTAAACTCTGCTGAATCTAAATTGTTGCATATAATTTGACAGCTTTCTGAGTTTAATGCAAATGTATGAGATCCAATTGGAAGCAACAGGAAAAATGAGGCATGTTGTTCCGTATATTAAATTTCCATAGCAGGTGTATGCAATGAGGACAATGGCAGAATCAGACAGATTGGCCTAGTAAGAAAGAAGCTGCTGCTGGAATTCACTTCTTGGCAACAACAGGAGAAACCTCCGACTGAAGAAGCTAAGAAACTAGAGATTCCTCTGTCCTTTGGATCTGAAATTATTAGGAGATGAACTGGTCACATTTTCTGGCTTACTTATTTAAATTCATTATATTTTATTTCATTTTTAGTTACTGATAACATGCTAATTCCAAATTGCTTTGAAGATTACATTCTCTGTCACCATAACAGTAAATTTTTTATCAAATAAGCATGTGAACTGCCACAAAAAGGCCATTAATAAATAAACTACAGACAAATGTGAACAACCTCTTAATCATTTGTCTATAAAAACCCTTCTGTTGGGTCATTAACAAACACATAGGCACACAAATAGTTCCTCCTTTCCCTGTCCTGTGCTTTTGTCCACTGTTCAGTTTCTTTCATTCAGCTAAAGGTGACCTTGCAGCTTACTGGGACGGAGTTTTGAGGAAATCTGTGTAGTCAAAAGTAAGGAGAGAACAAATCCTAAAACTACGGAGGTTGATGGAAGCTGTTCCTAAAATAGGAATCTCTTGCTTTGCAGGACCATCTACTGGAGGCACCCCACCAAGTGTTCTCTCCTTTCATTGTCTGGAAAATGCCTTTCATTTTTTAGTCCTCCTTATATTTTACAAAGAAAGAGAATTTTGAATTAGAAAGTCACTTTCTTTTTTTTTTACTTTTTTTTATTGTTACTCAAGTACAGTTGTATCCATTTTCCTCCCACCACTCCTCCATCACAAAGTCACTTTTGAATAAGGCAATCAATCCCCTAAAAACCCTCAGGGTCAAGGGAGTATGACCACATGTTTGTATACATTGGTATCATGAAACTGCGATGTTTCTAATGCCTAAGTAGCTCAGTTAAAATTACAGTTGACTAGAAATTTAATATAAAGTAATTAAACAAATATGAAAAACCTATAATAGAAATGAATTTAATGAAATGTCTGAATGTGTGTGCACATTTTAAAGTTGATGGTAATTTTAGAAATAAATTTTAAAATGCTGTACATTAATTATAAAATTACCTGTATGCCAGCATAAGTAATTGAATACACATCAAAAACTGGAATGTACTAAAACAAATTTGACAAATTTTAATATCTTTATATTTACACACATCATTCCAATTATTATGAGAAAGTTAAGACATTGAACTATATAAGTGCAAAAAAATATTAGCCTGAAAGTTAAGGAAATGTACCCAATGAATATAGAGAAACCATTTTAATTTTAGATTTAAATGTTTAAACATTGATTTAAATATTATGAGATGTTTCTTTCACAAAAGAGTTCATAGATATGACACTTTCAATAGTGTGATTGTGAGAATAGAAACAGTTATAAACATTGTGGAAAGCAGTACAATAATATTTCAAGATATTTTCATTTCTCCCTTTTTATCCAATAATACCACTTTTTGGTGTCTAAATTAAGGACATAATCAAAATATGAAAAATATGTCTATTATAATAGTAAAAGTAATAGTTTAGCAATAAAAATACTTTATAGTATATCCATAAAATAAATTATAATATAATCATTTAATTATATTCAGCATATATTTCTAAGAAGAATAATTGTTTAGTCTATATTAAGTAGTGATAAAGTATTAAAATATATGTAGCAAATGTATAGAAAATAACGGAATGAAAATCTGAAATTTAATGATAATCTCCATGTAGTAAAATTTATATGCTTGCAAAAAAATGTTCTAAGTACTTTTCACTACTATATAAATTTTCTTTGAGTATGAATTTATTTATATCATATATTAATATTTAAAATTGCAAAAGACAAATTGTTTAATTCTGATTAAAACAATCTCAGTGCATGTATTCATTCATTGATTTAATGAACAAATATTGCAAGAATCTACTATATGCAAAAGACTCTTCTACAACTTGAAGCTGATATTATAAAAAACATACATACAAGTAGTGCTTCATATAGCTTACATTCTAGTGTAGCAAGAACAAAAACATCAGAGTTTAATTGGATTGAAGAGTGAGAAAGAAGAATGGGTTGAAAAGTGAATGAGATAATAGAAAACATAAATATGCCTTCAAATATACACTTTTTCACTTCGTCAAAGACAGAACAGAAAATCACAGTTTTAGTGTTAAGATCTTTGTGGGTTTAGGGTTTTGTTGTTGTTTTTATGTCTGCTATAATGGAAGTGGTCCAATGGAATAGGAGGAATGGATAATGCAGAAAAAATCATTCTAGAGAAGAAGAGGATGAAATCCAGAGCACAAACCAAGAGACCAAGCTTTGAGAGAGGAGGAAGTTCCTTCATTTAATAGCAGAATAACAGAAAATACAGGGTGCAGGTCATAGAGGATTTTGAGCTGTAATGTTGAGAAGACAAGAAAATTCAGTTAATTCCTCTTTACATCCATGAAGAAAGGTTCAATGACAGGGGCCAAGCCTGTCAGGATAGGTGTTTGGGTGAAAGAATAAATTAACATGGGACATTTGAAGAAAGTGAAGAGTTGGTGAAGTAGTTTGTCTTGGAAAGTAGAAAGTAAACTCTCCAGGAAAATGTAGTAATATTGCTGGGAACTTGATTTATAGATTATACACTCTCTGCCTGATTATATGACTTTCCTCAAGCTAATTTAGCTGCTTTTATTCAGATGTAGATAAATGTGCTCAAGATAATGGGGTTTAGCCAAACTATAGACTGGTTCCCTGTCCAATATTTATATTAGTTGGACAGGGAACCCTCAAAAATAAAAAGGTTGCTTACTAAGCAAATGCTCACTTAATAATATGTGTTTGAGCAAAAAAGCACAGAGAAAGTGTGAGGAGAGTGGCTACTCTGGAGAACTTTCTCCAGAAGCAGTTCTTTTTCAATAGATTTAAAGATCATGCTAATTTTTAAGAATGTATTGAACAAAAACAAAAAATAAGCACAACATAACCAGAGACACTGAAATTAAGAACAATCTGACAGTAACCAGAGGGGAAGTAGGAGGAGATAATAGGGGAAAGAGGGGAAGGGTTTTCAGGAACAACTATAAAGGACACATGGACAAAACCAAGGGGGAGTGGATTCAGGGGAGGGAGGTGGGGATGGCTGCGGTGAGGGGAAATAAAAGGGGGTAAATGCAGACAACTGTACTTGGACAACATTAAAATAATTTTAAAAAATAATCCACTGAAAAGACTATAGCAAAAGCTACAGAACTATGATTAAAAAATCATTGGAGGGTAGTCTGAAACAGTGCTTTTTCTAAATGACTTTTTCCCCAATTTTTCTCCCTTTACACATTCTCTTTACAAGCCTTGTATGCTAGAAAATTTCTCTACTTATGTTAGACACTGTTCCTCTACTTATGATAGGCAGAATTCAGGGTAGGGAAATAAATGAGATATCTCAGAAGAAAGAGAAGGGCATACACACACATAATCATATGTGACATTGTAAGTACCCAAATGCATGTAAAATAAAGGGTAGAGGAGTAAGGAATAATTGAATCTGTCTCCCAGCAGTTATAAATATTACCATTAATATTAGTGCTTCAATGTTCATAGCAGCACAAATTACAATAGCCAAGTGCTGGAGGCAACCTAAGTGCCCATCAGTAAATGAGTGGATCTAAAAACTATGGTACATTTACACAATGGAATACTATGCAGCAGAAAGAAAGAAGGAGCTCCTACTCTTTGTGACAGCATGGATGGAACTGGAGAGCATTATGCTAAGTGAAATAAGCCAGGCGGTGAGGGACAAATACCATATGATCTTACCTTTAACTGGGACCTAATCAACAAAAGAAAAAAGCAAACAAAATATAACCAGAGACACTGAAATTAAGAATAATCTAACAATAGCCAGAGGGGAATCAGGAGGGGACAATGAGGGGAAGGGTTTTCAGAAACTACTGTAAAGGACACAGGCACACAACTGGTGGCTGGGGAAGATGGCGGCGTGGTAGGAGGGAGCACACGCCATCTCCCGCTTCAAAAGACAGGAAAACCTAACCATACTACAGAGGACATTGCAGCATACATGAAAATAAGAAATCAAAATTGTAGCGGACATGGAAAGATCAGACGGTAAGGAGACTACTGCAGGATAATAACAGCCCAGGCATCAGCGTGGGGAGCAGGGAGGTTGCAGCCCCAGCCCCAGAGCTCCGGGAGCTGCCGCAGGGCTCTCGGGGTGGGGGAGCTGGGTGATCTGCTCCCTCCCTGGCCAAACCAGGGCTGATCGGGAGACCTCCGAGCAAGCTTTGGGGAAGATCACAGCCCAGCCAGTGGAGCCAAAGACAGCAGGACCTTACGTGGGCGCCCCAACCCAGAGAGGAT
>CM052541.1:140359480-140434997 GCA_028533065.1 Trachops cirrhosus
TTTAAAAAAAAAGGACACATGCACAAAACCAAGGGGTAGGGTGGAAGCAAGGGAGGGAGGTGGTTTTGGCTGGAGTTGGGGCGAGGGGTGGGGGAAAATGCAGACTGCTATAATTGAACAATAAAATAATAATAAAACAATAATAATAAAAATATTAGTGCTTCTGTGTTTTCTTGAATCAAAAGTACCAAATGACATCTTTTTATTCAAAAAATTATGAAAAGAACTATAATAAGAAATGTATTTATATATCTCAATTGCTAAACTAGATTGGCATAAGTAACTATGTTATCAGAGTGAAGGACACTGAATCATGTAACTGAATGAAAAAAAATAATTTGGTTAAATAACTTGATAAATGTTCATTCCTTTGTACTTATGACTCAGGAGAGTAGACATTCAATAGATACACTTCATTCAATAGATAATCTCTCATTCAATTCCTTTGCTTTTCTAATGATTTTGTGGAATACTCGCTCACAAATCTCTCCCTCCTTTATCTATGTCAGTCTGTCTCATGCTGCCATACTCCTAGGGATCTGACAGGAGAAGCATATGGGGCACAATGAGTACCAGAAAGTGTGCATTCAGAGCCCACTCAGCTTGAGAACAAGTAAACTCACAATCACTAAAGTGCTTAGCCCTTCCATGCACACAGACTCCAAGTGTCTGCAGTAGAAGCACAAGGATACCTCTCCTGCATTTGGTCATTTAGACACATGTTTTTATGTGGTCTGAACCTATTTGTTTTTTTTTTTTATTTTTATTTTGAAAATGCACTACCATTAATTGCAGTGTCATTTACTGTAATGTTACAGCATTTGTCAATGACAAGACAGGATTTAGAGGGGTTCTCATTATCCATTCATTGTTCAAAAGTCTTTCCTGTTATATTTCTACTCATCCTTACTTCATTCATTCAATATCTTAAATACAATTGCTGGAGATCCAAAGACTAATGTGTACTCAGTCACACAGAGTCTACAGAGTGTGTTACATTTCAATAGTTTCAATTCAGACTGACAAGAAGGGAAAAAGGGATGAGAATTCCCAAGCAGAGGAAATAGCATAAAACCGAAGAAGCAAGCATATGAGGAAACAAACAACAAACCGTGGAAAGTTAGATATGAAAGAGAACATTGTATGTGGTTTGGCCCAGCTTTTCTATAGAGCTGAATGGTTTATAGGAGAAAAATTAGACCTGGTAACTGAAGAAATTTTGTGAAAGTGTAAGAAGCTACTGGCTGACATTAAATGAAAAAGTGAAGCCACTTTTGTACTTCAGAGAGACAACTCTGAAGGACCTATAGATGATGGGTTGGAATGAAAATAGGCCAGAGGTGGAGATGTGGCAGAACTGAGGCAGGGATGGATGTTACTATTGTCCCATGGAACACGATGAACACCTCCAATGAAATCCTGGCAGCCAGTATGAAGAGAAGGAGGAAGCACTTGCTAAACCATCACGGTGGTGAAAGAGTAGAGATATCAAGAATGTCCATTTGTTCTCTCAGGCAAATGAGTGGGTAGTGACACCATTCCTGGAGATAACACAAAATGTTATAAACTGTTTGCTTTATGAGTCTTTTATAAAAATGCTGGAATTTTTAGAAGACATGCCACCTTAGGCCCTTATCATTTTGTACCTTGCATGTCATTGCGTCCATAGATATTCAACATAAGCCCTGCACAGGACCTAGAACAAGTGCCAATTTCAGGATTTTGCCTGAGGCCAGCCCTGGGTACAAATAATTTGTGTAATTTCCATAATTGGATTTTAATGGGTAAAACACTCTGGATTTTTTTTTACAGTATCTCCTGTAATACCAATATACCAGTGTTAACAAGATGTGTTAGGAGAAAAGCCTAAGGCTGTTTTTACACATGTAGTATCAGGGGTGATTACAATATCATTTCTCACATAACTTGCTCAGATACAGCCCCTCTCTGTAGTGCTACATAGAGGTCATGTAGCAAGGTACAGCTGACCTAATTTGAACAAATTAGTGAGACAACATCATGTGACTGTTTCTAACAGACTGAGTATTAGTGTCAGTCTAAGTGTTTTCCCCCCACAAACTAAGATTTTTTAGTGATCCAGGTTAGATGTTGTTTACAAAAAAGTGTAAGACCTGTTAGTCATATGTCCACAGTAGAATTGTCTTGACAATATATACAAGTTATATATATAACAATAAGAAGAAAATTGTTCATTCATGGCAACATGGATTTTCCATGGATATTTATTGATAAATATATTCATATATTATGATTTTTAATCAAATTTGACATTATTTTACAAAAGTATGAAAAAAGAAAAAAAACCTTGTGGATCAACTGATGAATAGTCAATTTATTCTTTGCCTATGATGGCACATTTTACTAAGTCAATTATTATTTTTTGTTTGTATGGTTTAAATATAATATATTGGTCATGTTTTCATTTGCTTATAGGCATGACTGCATAATTTCCAATGACAATTGCCTTATACATGCATAAAAACATTTGATTTTAATAAGTAATGTTCATAGTTTAATATTTAGTCACAATGAGATAGAAACCTTATTAAAACAATACAGCATGATATAACTAACTGTAGGTTAACTCAAAGGGGAAAAAATCATGCTTAGCTATAATACAGAATGCAAACAAGTAGCACTCGCTCCAAAGTTATTTAAGTTAACATTCCATTTTACTTTGAAATTTTTCAATCAACAATACATGAATGCTCATATATTATTGGTGTCTAAGTACCAACTGACACAAGTATTTGACTATAATAACTATATCTTTATATCTTACAGTAAGCAAACAAAAAATTGCAAAGGAAAACAAACCAAACATTAAATTCAGTAGAAAAGAAAACATAAGTAAATATTTTTGTTGTTGTTCAAATATAGTTGTCTCCATTTTCTCCCCACCACTCAGTAGACAATTACATTTTATAAAGATCTATTTATCAGCTGATATTCCTAATAGAAGCCTCAACTTTTAGATCAATTATTTTCATGAACTTGAATGTTACTGAAAACTAAGGAATAGATTCTAAATCCTAACTAGAAATAGCACCTACTAGTGTATACTTTTGAAGTTTCTAAAACCAAATTTAATTAAAAGGTTTTTTCTATGTCCTTTGATATTCAACCTTGATCAATTTTCATTTGAAGCAATAATTGTAAAATCCCCAGAGTTCCTAAAACAACATAATTAGACACTCAACCACAAATTCAAACAAAAATGAATTCCTGTTTACCAAAGAAAGCGATGTGAACATCTTGCCTGTTGTCTAAATACATTGATCATTTTAACTACAAATTAAAGGAAAAGTGAAAGGAATCACAGTATATAGCATATATGTGTATGTGCAGATGTATCTTCATGCCTTAAAAATGATGTAAGCAATAGGCAACAATATCAAAATGAAATATGGCTTTAAAGTGCTGAGTACACATTGGTAATGCATTATATTTTATATATATTTAAATATTTTTGTCTGTTTGCAGAAGGGATATTTATTGCTGGAACGAACTATGATGCTGTTGCTGTTATAAGAGTGGGCTTTCAATTAGTTGACTATAGAACTGCCTTATGAAGATCATGAAAAAGTCTTTATGAACTTAGATAAAATTCATACCTGAAAATTTGTTTTTGTCCCAGTTCTGGGAAGACAGGTGGTTGTGTGTGGGGTGGGGGAAGGTGGTGTTACACAAATGTAATGCAAGTGGACAACTATCAGATGCTTTACCAGTGAGTTAATGCAATGCAGGCCCTTTCATCTAAAAATTAAATATTTGTCTATTGGAGGGATATAGTTCAATTTTTTAAAAGAATAATGTAAGTAAATTTTTAGTACTCCTCTGGCTGCAACAGTGGGCCTTGAATCAGAATAAAATGGGCTTGAGAATAAGCCCCTGCCCATGGGCACTGTGAGTAGTAAGATCTTTGAAAATACTGACAGGCCAAGGAGTCAAAGAAAGACATGGCATTGCCCTGGCTGGTGTGGCTCCAGGGACTGAGCACTGGCCTGCGAATCAAAGGGTAGCTGGGTAGATTCCCAGTCAGGGCACATGCTTGGGCTGTGAGCCAAGTTGTACCCCCACAGGGGGCATGTGAGAGGCAACCACACATTGATGTTTTTCTCCCTCTCTTTCTCCTTCCCTTTCCCGCTCTCTAAAAATAAATAAATAGAATATTTTTTTTAAAGAGAGAGATGTGGCAAATATGGCCATACTGGTAAACTCATGGGGTTGTATTTTCTTTTGTTCTTTTTCCCACCATTTCTTCAATACACTGTAAAGGTTTCAGTTTCATTAAGATTTCACAAACGTTTATTAGTTCTACTTTGTTCTGTTTAGAGAAAATTAACCCAGTGAGACCTGCAGTAGGAGGGGCAAGAGATGTGAAAATGTGACAGTTGACCCAAAGAGATGCCTAGGGCAGCAATGCACAAGAGATGAGAGCAATCCATCTGAGTTAATGAGGGTACCCTGGGAATGTTCAGCAACAGAAAACGAGTTATGTCAAAGGAAGGAAGGAAAGAGGAAGGGGAAGGAGTTAAGGAGTGAAAGGGGAAATCTTGGCTCCTGCTGGCAGGCAGGAACAAGGCTTTGTGTGAAGACCTGTGTTCTCCAGGTATTAAAAGGGGAGGTGATACTCTGAAGTTGGGGGAACTTAAAGTTTTGTAACATAACTTGAAGTGATCTGTGTATTGCAGCACCTACTTTTTACCACAGTAAAGCAAACTTTTCTTCTTTAAAAAATACAAATGTGTTTCCAAAATCAAATTCAATATCTAACTTGTAATTCAATTAATTGTATTCAAATCAGGATCAATATTGTACAGGGACATTCTGTAGAATCAAAGTACTAAGCATGGTACATGAGTCGGGGAGAAGGAGAAAAGGGGTGAGTGTACAAAAGCAAACTGGTGAAAATATCTTTGCATATTTCTCACGTAGTACTCAATTCTTAACCCTGTTTCTGCATTTGTCTAAGGGTATGTAGACAGCATAGGTCTGCTGTTTCTCTTCTTCACACTGACACATCGGTGTCCAGACTGTTGGATGATTTGAGGTATTGAGACAACCTCAAGATTTTTTTTTAATTTGCTATATTTTTATAACGATTTCCATACTTCAAAATGAAGAATGTCAGCAATTTGTGAGGGTTTAAAGTGAAATATTTTATTGTCAATGATACATTTCATATGGAAATTGATCATTATTTCTTTTCCTATAGATGAAATGAAAGAAAACTCCGTGAACTTCATTCACTTCTCTCAGCCCCTTAAGTATTTCACTTTTCAGTGGACACAAACCTGATCTGGCTATCCCGGAGGGACTGATTTAGGCATATTTTTTTTTTCTGTGAAATGGATTGAAATGTTACACTTAAATTCAAGATGACCACAAATCTGAAAACTTAGTTGGAAACCAGATGGTTGAGTGACCAAAACTAAGATGCCCTTGACCTGTCTCAGCAGGCCACAGCCATCCAGCAGCTACTTGTCATATGCAATGGAGGGATTGCTCACAAATCCAAAACGTGCATACCAGAGAGGCTTATCACACTCTGCCCATGCCACACAAAGATGATGTGGGAGTTGAGATGGTCATTCTCTGTCTCTCTTTTTTTTTTATCTTCCCCAATGTATATATGCTGAACTATAGATATAGAATTTAACCTAATTTTTAGGTATAGTTTAAATAGGTGCTGTTGTAATAACTTATGCTTATTTTAGAATAACAGATGTGAAGTATTTATTGACTACCATTTAGGGATTTTTCAATTCATTTTATGTTAACAGAGAATTTTTAAATGTTACAAAATTTTCCTTTTAAAAATTTCTTCTTAGTATGAACCTGGAAATCTTTTGCATATTGTTGGACATATATATTAAAAATACCAAATTAAACAGTGTCTACTACTTTACTTTTCTATCTTGACAGATATGGTAATGATCAACTCTCTTATTGTTTAAATACTAGGGAAAATGCAGGAACTGTAAATATGTAGAAAGAGATTGATACCTAGGTAATATGATTTAGGAGACATTGTGTCTAATCCTAGTGGAATAACACGTTTTCCAGTGTTATACCATGATACATGTAACTCTTATCCTTAATTTTATCATTAAAGTCACTCCAAGTAATTTGCAATATTTCTGTTGCCCAGGAAAGTTATTAATCACATTGTTTTATTCACTGGAAACATTAATCATTCATTTTTAAAAGGAGAATTCCTACTGTTATGATTTTAATCATGTATTCTGTGGGAATACAGATATTAATAAGCTATGAGTATTGCCCTCAAAGTGCTCTGAGGCTTCTTGGGGGTCAGAGTATGTAGATATGACAATGCCAGTAAGGACACCATAGTTCCGAGTGGGAATGTCAAGGCTGTCCTAATACATGGGAAACAGAAACTGTTCAGAAGAGGGATGGGAACTAATCAGGTCACAGAGAGAAGAATAAGAATAAGAAAGATTGTATAGCCTTCCTTTTGTTTGTTTTTCTGTTTGTTCTTGTTTTACCCTCCTGTTCTCTGTGAGAAGAACCATTTCTAGGGAAAAACATAGATAAATATTGAATTAATCTTTAAAATGCACATTGCATTAAGTCTTCTGATTTGACTCACATGATTCTCACATCCTTATTCAATAGGATAAAATTACTATCATTTAAAAATACTCTAATTTAATTTAGGTTAAATTTTTTATTAACCTCCCCCCTGCAACATTATTTATTTTTTTAATACTCACCCTAAGACATTTTTTCATTGCTTTTAGATGGAGAGGAAAAGGGAGGTAAAGAAAGGGGTGGGGAGAGAAAGAGAAACTTTGATTAGTTGCCTCTTGTAGGCTCCTCTCTAGGGGTACTGACTGAAGCCTACTCTGACCAGGAATCGAACCTACAACCTTTTGGTAAATGGGATGATGCTCTAACCAACTCAACCACACCAGCCAGGGCAAGAATAATATGTTTTAAATGTACTTGATGAGAAACTTTGAGTAAATGAATTGTTGACACGAGTGTCTGAAAATGCAAAGTGCTTAGTTTATTTTAAAAGATAAGGGAGAACACTAGAGATAATTGAATGTGAGCTATATTTAAGTTAACTCCTCTTATTTTATATCTTATCAACTTCATGAAGTTGTATTTCTCTCTATCACTTTATTCAATAGAACAAAGGGCTTTCTGATAGCATCTTGAGGCTTTGTTTGGGGTTTTATGATAGTGTATGTTGCTATCCAAAATTGAGGATACATACTTTTGAGAAAATGGCATATACTAATATTCAGTTTTAGATAATTACATTAATTAATTAAAGATGTAGCTATATTTAATTAACCTCCTAGGTATAGGAGGTTAAGTTTTATATGCAAATTTGTGTTAATTTGCTATAGACTCTGATCTTATTCTAATTATAACTCATAACTCGTGTATAAAGATGGTCATCCCATTATTAATTTAGGAACAAATTTGGAAGCTGCCCTCTTTACAAAAGTCATCTTCAAAAGTGAACCATATGTGATATTTTCTTTGCCCATTAGATTTATATTTAAACAAAATTTTATTGTTGTTCAAGCACAATTGTCTCCATTTTCCTGCCACTACTTTCCCCTGCCTCACCCACCCTCATCTCCCACCCATCAATCCTTACCCTCTTTGGCCTTGTCCATGGGTCCTTTATAAATGATTCTTACATATTTTAACTTACATTATTGAACATTACATAATTTCTCCTTCTTTCACAGATGTATAATAATCAATGTTTAATGGTTCTTCCATCTAAAAATATATTTGCATTATGTACACTAAACTTTGCTACTCAAAATTCAATTCAATTTTCTTTCATTTCTTCCTCAGAGTAAAAGATTTCTTATCAGTCACCATGTTAATAAAATTATTTTAGAACTGCTTGTAAGCTATAATTAGCTTTTTCCTTTTCAGATCAAGTAATATAATCAGCAGTGTGAGTTCAAACCCTGGGCTGTGAGCAAAAGTTTTATTTTTCCTTTATTAACTACAAAATAATTAGAAGTTGAGGAAAATGGCAACTGGGGCAATGAGGGCAAATGGTGAAAGGAGTTTTTTCTTTTCATTTCATTATTATAAGACTGACCTCTGAACCAAGGAAGTCATTAAGGATCAATTTGCCATTAAATTATAAAATATTAATACAAACTCATGAACCATTTATTTGTAGTACAGAAGTTTTGCTCTGCTCTTTTAGTTGCAGACCTCCTTGGGCTTTTGGGACAAATCTGCATAAAGGAGAGAATGACATGTCAATATTCTCTGTATGAAACACTATCTTCAACTTTTTAGTCTTTCTCTTGATTTGGAAAAATATGAAAAATGGACAATTGAAGTGCAAAGAGAAACACTTGTTGCCTTATTTAACAAACTTGAGAAAACTTTGAAGGTCTATAGTACCATCCTTCTTTTTCAATCTTGCCTAACTGTGCTTCTCAGTGGTCAGCTAGGTGTTTCGAGATGCCCGATTATTCAGCACACGCTGTCAGGCTCCTGCTCCATCTCATTCTTCCCACATTGTCTGAAGAGCTCCTTAAGTTGGCGCTTGCAACGATGGAGAGAGTAGAGTGACAAAGTCTTGTAGAAATTTTAAAACATGAACATCGATTCTTCTTTAGTCAAAGAGCAACAATTACAAGGACAACATGTCTTTTACTATTTTTGTCATTTCATTATAAAAATTAAAAACTATTACCTACTCAGATAGCTTTTGACCAAAAACACGCTCTTTTCTTATGAATGATTCATACATTTTAAAAACAAATTTAGTTTCCTAACGTCACTATTTATAATGTCAGATATATCACTTACAAATTCTAACACCATATTATTTAAGTAATGATAGTTTTTCATTGTTTCCCCCTATTGTCACATTTAACAATGGTAAAAATCAAGTGGACAAATGTCTACCTTTTTTTTTCTTTGATGTTTTACTCCTTTACATTAACATTCTTGATGATTTTCGGTAGTAATTTTGAACTTCAGTGATCATATTCTGTCTTAATAATCTATAACTTACTTTTTATTCAACTTTTGCTTTTGAAATTGTCTCATATTTATGACTATAACCTATAATAATAATAATTATTATTATTATTATTAGCACTGTGGCCTTGGTTAATAATTTCCTAATCATTGGCCCCTGGAGCTTCTCTAATGCCTCACATATTTTCCTCTGGTCTGTTTATAAAACACAATATATTGAAAGCAGTGGTAAATGCAAGAACTTTACTTATTGACATATTTTGCACTGATTAGTTATTACTCAGTTCTTACTATGTAGTAAATTATTATTGGCAAATATGAAGATAAACGTATTTTGTCTTTTCTCATTAATACTTATCCTTTAATGTAATTAAAAAGAAATACATATCCCTGACTGGTGTGGCTCATGGGGTTGGGCACCAGCTTACAAACTGAAAGGTCACTGGTTTGATTCCTAGTCAGGGCACATAGCTAGGATCTAGGCCGGTCCCTGGTTGGGGGCATGCAAGAGGCAACTGATCAATGTTCCCCTTGCATATTGATGTTTCTCTCCCTTTCTTCCTCCCTCCCATCCCTACTCCCTAAAAATAAATTAAAAGTAAGTAAAAAATAAATAAAAAGAAATACAAAAAACAGATAAGAGGTATAGTAGAAATGAAATGGCAAAGCAGAGAAGAGAGCATCTAAATTTGCCTCTGCAAGTTAGAGAATCATTTAAGTTGAGTTTTGAAAGGAGAAAAGAATATCTCTAGGAAGTGAGAGTTTTGGGAAGGAGTGGTGAAGGCAAAGGTGAAAGTAATTGCTAAGCAGTACACACACATCAGAGTATGGATTTTTACAATGATCTTGTTACTGTTTAGAGGCCATTGATTCTGCTTTCCTTGCAAAATATGTTTTAAAACATTGAAATTGCCAGTACTTTATCTGAACATGAGAGGCAGAATTTAGGTGCACTTACCATTGGCCACTGGACTGAATATATTGCAAAAGAAATGATTTTCAGTACCAGAGAATGTAATGACAAGCCAGTTTACTCAACGTGGATTCCTGCTGTGACTCTGATAATAATTTGCTCACACAAAAGAACTGGTCTTGGGTTATCAGAACATGCCTTTATATATAGTTTTATATTTAAATTAAGTCATCTACCAAATTAGATTTAAAGAATATTATTGAAAACTATTAATATATACACCACAATATAGTCTACTCCTTTTAAATAAATATTAATATATCGACATACTCAAATAAGAAAAAATATTTTTACAGAATGGATAATTTTTTTCTAACATTTTCAAGTTGAATACGTTTTAGCTCTTAGTAAATGAATCTCTAAATTCCAATGCTCTCACCCCTCCAGTGTCTGCCCATTGCTCCTGCTGGGAAGGGAGACAAATTGGCACGGCCACGTATCAACTTTGTTTTTCTAGTTATCTTTGTTCTCTGTATCATTGAATCTCTTTAACAGCTTATTTTCTGCTAGATTTCACTATTTGTGGGTATATTGTGAGCAGTATTTATCCACAGGTTGTGACTGAAACATAGAGCAAGTTTCAAAGATTCCCTTTAATAACCATTCTATGCTTCAGTTACTCTTAATATTAGAGTGATAGAAATGTATACTTTTCTTTTTCCCCTATGTAAGTTTCTAGTCTCTGATTCTTAGTGATTTATGGATGTGCCAAGCATATATATTTTAAAGGAAAAAGAACTGGCATTGAACATGATGCAATGGGCAACATTGCCACAAAATACAGAATTTAAATTAAAAAAAAAGAAAAAAGCCCATCTGGCAACTGCCAGTACCAACAGAAAGGAATCACAACAAGAACAGTACAAACTCTTCAAAGGGAAAAAAAAGTGGCAATTTAATTTGGGGGCTTGTGCTTACATTCTCATTATATTTTTCTTTGAAGTGATGGTAGCTCTAAGCAAAAATTTAAATGTTGGCTTAAGCAATATTTTTTCCTGTGGAATGTCTCTGACTGAGATCCAAATTCAAGCCCATTGTAATTTCCTTGCACGATGCAACATATGGAGTGGCAGATTTGTGCAGGATGGTGTTATGCAGATGTAAGATGGTGATGATGCTACACGGTGAAGCTGAAGATAGCATTGAGGGGTGTTCAAAACTATCAGCTTCACTCCCTGTTTTTTTTTTTAAGTAGAAATAAGTTCAATATGAAAAAAAATGTGCTTGGAGGAAAATAACAGAATATGATACTGAAATACTTAATGGTCAAATGGATCCTGAAACCAACTTAGGCTAAAAAAAGAATTGGACTAATAGCAGAAATCAAATTTGGTATGTATCATAGAGGATACAGGCCTTTTGAAAATGTAATTTGCAATATATGATCTCACTGATAACTATGCAGATTATAGACCTAAACATAGGAAAAATTTTGATGACTTAGTGGACAGTAAGGGAGAAATAAAAATAACAACAATTAGGAAAGAGGAATTAAATTTTAATAAGAAGATACACCTTAAGTTCTGGAACTGTGAGAAAAAATTATACACAGTTAAACCTTGGTTCTCAAAAGTCTCCCATCTCGAACAATTTGTTTCTCAAACAGCCTTCCAGAACGAATTCAGTTCGAGAGCCAAGGTTGCACTGTAAAATTGTCTAAAACCATATAATTAAGAATAAAGAGAAGACTGGGTAAATAATAGGCAAAAAATAGGCTACTAGGTTAACTTTATAATAGGGAGACTGCCTTTGATTATTTTATGAAATTAAGGGAAGGTCTGAGATTTACTGTTTGGAACAATTTTTAGAATACTTCTCTACCTACTCAAGTTACTTCACCAAAATTGGGTTGGATGGAATTGAGACTACTCACAAGGTGAAGGCTAAAGATATTTTCTTTCTAACTTATTTATTCATTCATTCAATAAATATCGTTACAAACAGGCACCAAATATCAACATAATAATAATGACTATTTTAATAAGTTCAATGTCAAGGTTACATATAAGGGCATCCACTTTTTCTTTTTCACTATAAATAAACATTAAAATGCTATTGTTTTCTCTTTGAGAATGTCAAATAATAAGTTATGAATTCAAGTGAAATTTTATACTGTTAAAACCAGACGAATATTTTCTGGTATCAGTTTGTTTTGATCTCAATATGGGTTATTTTAAGGATACTTTAATATAAAAAGACTGGCATAAAATCTGCCTCAAACTTTAGTGTTATCTATTGTCTTTAATTAGATGTATTTGTTAAGCACAGACTTATGAGATAAAATTGCATAGATTCTAAGATGCCAACATTTTGACATAAAAAGAGCCAAAGGAATAAAAAGTAATTCTTCTAAAAAATAAAATTAAAACAATAGAGTAATTGTGTACATGTTTTACCTTAAAATGAGAAAAAACACACATAAAGATGTTTTGTAAGTGTATGTTTTAATTTATAAAACAAATATAAACAAAATACATACTGCATGTATGTATAATATTGTGACACTTTATCCTTACCTGATTGTTTCGGTAAAAAGACCTTAGTACTTAAATGTCTGTATAAGTGAATAATCACATTATTATTAAAATTTAACATTGTATAATTTTTGTAAGTTAATTGTTAAGGTAACTACATACTCCAAATATTTTGCTTACAATTTTTGAAAAAATATCCAGGATATTTTTGAATGAATCCTTTTTTTATCACTGTTATGGCATACATAAATATGCTCTCATATTTAAATTTTCCTCTTAACCTATTTTGCAATAATCTAAATTCAAGAGCAATTCTTTCACTCAGAAACTATTTACTTAGAGCAATTATATGATAGTCTTATTTTTACACATAGTTATTAAAGACAGGAATAAGGCAAAATTTGTCCTTATAAAGCTTACATGTTTTTATTTTAATTTTTTGAAAATCTTTATTTTATTTAGATTTTTTTATTTTTATTTTTTTAATTTTTGAAAATGAATATCGTGTATTTTTTTTATTCTTCTGTTACGGTTGCCACAATTTTCTCCCATTACTCTCTCCTATCCTGCCCCCAGCCCAGGCACCACCCCTACCCTCCCACAGTCAAAACCTACCCTGTTGTCCGGGTCCATGGGTCCATTATACATGTTCTTTGGTTTGCCCTTTCCCCTTATTTTCCCCCTTCTCCCTCTCCTTCAGTTGCTGTCAGTCTGTTCCTTGTTTCTACACCTCTGGTTCACTTGTTTGTTTTGTTCATTAGGTTCCTCTCATAGCTGAGATCATATGATATTTGTCTTTCACCACCTGGCTTATTTCACTTATCATAATGCTCTCCACTTCCATCCATGCTGTTACAAAGAGTAGGAGCTCCTTCTTTCTGCTGCATAGCATTCCACTGTGTAAATGTACCATAGTTTTTTGATCCATTTATTTACTAATGGGCACTGAGTTTGCTTCCAGCACTTGGCTATTGTAAATCGTGCTGCTATGAACATCGGTCTGCATAGGTTCCTTTGCATAGGTGTTTCAGGGTTTTTAGCATACAATCCCAACAGTGGAATTGCTGGGTCAAAAGGCAGTTTCATTTTCAGTTTTCTGAGAAAATTCCATACTGTTTTCCAAGTGGTTGCACCAGTCTGCATTCCCACCAACAGTGTACTAGGGTTCCCTTTTCTCCACATCCTCTACAACTCTTGTTTGTTGATTTGTTTATGATGACCATTCTCACTGGTGTGAAGTCGTATATCAGAGTGGTTTTAATTTGCATCTCTCTGATGGCTAGTGATGCTGAGCATCTTTTTATATGTCTCTGGGCCCTTTGTATGTCCTCCTTGGAGATGTGTCTTTTCAAGACTTTTGCCCACTTTTTAATTGGGTTGTTTGCCCTCCTGGAGTGCGCTTATGTGAGTTTTTTATATATTTTGAAGATCAAACCCTTTTCTAAGATGTCATTGGCAAATGTTTTCCCACACGGTTGGTTCTCTTTTCATTTTAATGCTGTTTTCTTTAGCTGTGCAGAAGCTTTTTATTTTGATGCGATCCCGTTTGTTTATTCTTTCCTTTATGTCCCTTGCTCTATGGGACATATTGGTGAAAACATTGCTGCGTGGAGTATCTGAGATTTTCCTGCCTATGTCCTCCTCTAGGACTTTTATGGTGCCACGACTTATATTTAAGCCTTTATCCCCCTGATTTTATTTTTGTGTATGGTGTAAGTTGGTGATTGAGTTTCATTTTTTTAAATTATTTTATTGTTCAAGTATAGTTGTCTGCATTCATCCCCCACCAATCTCCCCTACCCCAGCCATCCTCACCTTCCTTCCCTGATTCCACCCCCCACCTTGGTTTTGTTCATGTGTCCTTTATTGTTGTTCCTGAAAACCCTTCCCCTCTTTCCCCCCATTATCTCCTCCCAGCTCCCCTCT
The DNA here is from genome assembly GCA_028533065.1 of Trachops cirrhosus. Classification (NCBI taxonomy): domain Eukaryota; kingdom Metazoa; phylum Chordata; class Mammalia; order Chiroptera; family Phyllostomidae; genus Trachops; species Trachops cirrhosus. The sequence goes on from CM052541.1 coordinate 140,373,878, forward strand.
GGCAGTAACCAGAGTTTCACTTTTTTGCATGTTGCTGTCCAGATCTCCCAACACTATTTGTTGAAGAGGCTATTTTTTACTCCATTTTATGCTTCTGCCCCCTTTGTCAAATATTAATTGACAATAGAGATGTGGGTTTATTTCTGGGCTCTCTGTTCAGTTCCAGAACAGACACATAGGCTGCTCTTATGTGTCTGTTCTTATGCCAGTACCAGGCTGTTTTGATTACAGTGAGTTTGTAACACAGTCTGATATCAGGTATTGTGATTCCTCCTACTTTGTTCTTCTTTCTCAAAATTGCTGTGACTATTAGGGGTCATTTATGGTTCCATATAAATTTTTAAGTGTTTGTTCTATATCTGTGTAAGATGCCATTGGTACTTTAATAAGGATTGCATTCAATCTAAAAATTGCTTTGTGTAGTATGGACATTTTGATGATGTCAGTTCTTCCAACCCATGAACATGGTCCATGCTTCCATCTGTTTGTCTTCCTTAATTTCTTTCTTCAGTGTTGTGTAGTTTTCTGAGTACATGCTTTTTACCTCTTTGGTTAGGTTTACTCCTAGGTATTTTATTTTTCTTGTTGCTGTATCAAAAGAGATTTTTTTCCTGATTTCTCTTTCTGATATTTTATTGTTAGTATACAAAAATCCCTTTGATTTCTGAGTATTGACTTTGTATTCCACTGATTTGCCAAATTCATTTATTGGGTACAGTATTTTTTTGGTGGAGTCTATAGGGTTTTCTATGTACAACATTATGTCATCTGAAAACAATGACAGTTTTGCTTCCTCCTTTCCAATTTGTATGCCTTTTATATTTTTTCCTTGTCTGATTGCTGTGGCTAGAAGTACCATAGTTTTTTTGTTGAGAGAAAGCAAACAGATAAACAAATGTATAATAAAATGCCAGATATTGACAAATTTATGAAACCATTAAAACAGGGTGAGGAATAGAATGTGATGATAAGAGGTGAGGAGAGGAGAGACAATTTTAGATAAGAGGATCTTGGGGACATTTGCTGAGAAAGTGACATTTAAGCAGATATTGTAATAAAATATGAGTGGAATACAACAAATGAGGGAATGGGAAGAGGTAGTAGAGGGCTTTCCAGGGTCAGAAAAGAGTCACTTTATGTTGAGAGTTTGACTTTTGTTGTGATTGTGATGGAAAGATATTAGCTTCTTTTGAGCACAAGTGGCAAGATCTGACTTACACTTTTAAAAGCTCATTTTACAGCCTATTTTAGTTTGTTCAGCATGAATTGGCATAGAATGACAGCAATAAAATTGAGGAAAAGCATCCAGGTTTAGGATGCATATTGAAGGTAAAGCCAAGAGAACACCTTGTACAGGACAGAGTAGAATTGGAATGATTCCCATTTAATAGGCTGTGCAAATTTACAAACATTGATGCCATTCATTAATAAAGAAAATGCTGGAAGCAGATAGGAAAAATAAAAATGTGTTGTTAATTAGGGTATGTTATTTCTGGGATGATTATTAGACTATGTAGACTAAAGGCTCAGAGATAGCATTGGCAGGGCTAAAGATACAGATTTTGAAACTCTAAAATCCATCATCTTTGTTCACACCCAATTTCAGATTCATCTGCTGTGGTCAGTTCTAACCTCTCTTCTCTTTCTCTCTCCTCTCCCCCTACCACCTCTACCACACACACACACACACACACACACACACACACACACACACACACAACCCTTGGTTGTTTTCTTTCTTTTTTTTGTAGGATCCTGATTAATCCAGATTTTGGCACCTGGAATGGTTCAAGAGGACTAGAAATTTAAGTATTAGTTTTTGGAATTGGTCCTGAGGTTTCTGGAATTTCTTCTGTAAAGCACTATGATTCAATTTCTAGTAGTAAAGAAAGCAATGATAATTTATGGTGAGTTGTGGTAATAAAGAAATATGTAATATCACAATTAGATGCTACTAATCAAGAGTAAGAAAGGCACTGGGTTCAGTTCTCTGCCGAAAAACTGAGGCTCAGAGCAACAGGGGTCTACAATGGACTAATTTTGGGTTGCTACATGATCAAAGGCAGATGAGCCCTCCTCCAGATCTTGGCAGATGAGCTCTGGCCAAGGCTAGCCAGACCTCAGTGACCCTCAGGACCTCAGATTTGCTATATGCACTGAGAAAGGGGCGGGTTCAGTGGCTACAGAGCCTTGCTTGTCCCCAGAAATCAATGATGGAATAGGTCATCCAACTTCCAGAGTTCCAGGGTTTAATGTCCAGTGCCCTGGGCACCATACATTCCCTACCTCAGCCTCAATTTCGCTTTGTTGTTATACGTAAAACCCCCTCTACCTTGCAAAAAAGATTTTGTGTTTTCTAATTGCTTCATTTATTGAATAGATAATATTCTGGTAAATATAACAGAAGAAAGAAAGCCACATGAAAAGTCCCATTATCTGAAACCTAACTTGCTTTTTCTTTGTTCTGACCCTATGTCACTAAGTATTTATTAATGTCTCTTAATAAAAAAGTGTATATATATATTTAAAAGTACATATAAAATATAAACATAAATATGTAATTTACATACATAAATATATAATTATATATAAACATGTGTATGTATTTGTGTATGTATGAGCTTAAAATACACTGAATGTAATCAAATACCTGACTGTAAAATGTTAATATACAGTCAAGTTTAAGAGCAATGATGTTGGGAGTCAGGCAGACCTGCTTTTGAGTTAATACCTAGACATATCTCTGAGCCATTGTTTTCTTTTTACACTCCTGAAAAATGGAGGTAATGCTTTGGGGGGTTTTTGTGAAGATTAAGTGAAATAATGAAGTTAAAGCACTTGGCACAATGCCTGGCAAGTAGTAACTCCTCAAAAAATGATAACTATTATTTTCATCATGGAAACAAGCAAATATACTGACCAACATGGTAGTAGACTTACTTTAATTAAATATCTTATTTAGTTCAAATATGTCAGATAAAGAAAGAAATAACTAATAATTAAAAAACTATCCATTCTTCAAGAGTCGAATTTCTTTCTAGTACCTATATTTAAAGGAATTTATCTTGGGGGACCTTATACAAAAGGACTATCCATGTTGTGATGAACAGTGAGTTCACCAGTTTTGCAGAAAATATAAAAAGTAATTTATTCATTCAACTATCAATAAAAGCTAAGAACGTGACATTAAAACATAAAAAGAATAGAAGTAAGATTTCAGGTGACAATGCATATGATGTCTTCAAATATTACTGTCAGATTAATTGTAAGGCTTTAAGGAAGAGTGGACTTTTTCTCACACAGTCATTGGCAGAATTAAAGAGTGAATTAGAAACCTGGCACATGGGATGCACTCACTAAATTGTTGTATTTACAAGGCTAGCATTATGACTTTTGATTGATTTTAATATTTAATTTATTGTTATTAATGAAACAACACATTAACCATCTAAATATACCAAACACTATTCTGGTCACAGAAGTTCACTGGTCAAGAGCACTGACAATGTTTCTGTTATCTTATAGCTTAACTTCTATAAAGGATGAAAAAAAAGCTTGAAAGAAATTTGAAAACGCTATAAATATTTCATAACAACAAGATCAAAGGCACTTCTGGTGAGAAAAAATAATGGGCATGACTTGATGAGAATGGAGGAAATCTATTAGGAAACAATGAATAGGAAAAAGTGTGGTTATGGTTGAATATTCACCAAGCCAAAGAAGTTAAACCTTAAGAATTTTAGAGGATGTCTTAGTGTTGTTGGGGGTGATTTAGGTATGTGATTAACTTGTTGCCTTATAGAACTTTATGGGGTACCAGGGTTGTGTGACTATCCCTCTGTATCTTGTAATCAGGAAATATTTTCACTTAGTTTATTCCCAGTTCCCAGAATGTAGGTTCATATTTCTTTGCTCCTTAAAATAGAAACTCATACAGTCAGAGTTGTTCTCAGTGTAATAAGCTATTTAGGATTCCAAATTTAAAATACCAGATGTCCTCTATATTTTGAAATAAGCAGTAATTTTATTCACCTTTAATTTCAGTCACCTATGACTGAATTTTATTCAGTCACCTATAATTTGTCCTCCACATTAACAGGTCTGCGAATATTACCTAAATCTCTTTACCAAAAGCAATTTCTTTCTTTATTCATTTATGTTATTTTAAATGATTCAAGCATTGGGGTTTGAATGATTATGAAATAACATGATTTCAATTATTTCACATAGTAATCATAATAGCATTTTGACTTTATTATGCTTAAATAAGAGCACTATATTAATTCACAATAACACAGAAAAATCTGATGATCTAACATAAGTGAACCAGTAATATTTCTTTGAATACTGAGTTTTTAGGTTTATTTATTGAAATCCCAAAACTTTGATCCATAAAGAAATGAACAAAATAAAGAAAAATGAAAGGGAACAGTAGTATTGGGAAACATAACAGATTGTTTTGTTGAACTTGAACAAAAAGGGTACCTAATTACTGTACCAAATAATTCTGATCTTTGTCACAAACTGTAACATTAGAAATCACAACAATCCCTAGTGTCAGCCTTCATCTGCACTTGACTTTACAATCACTATATTAGCATATTTTACATTTATTTGATGAAAACTTTTGCATTTCTTTTCTCAAGTGACCTCTGCATTTTTTCAATGAAGCAGAAATTATTATGAAAATTGAATTCTACTTGTCTCTTATGAATTAGACTTTTTATTTCCACCAGAGGGACATTTTTGCATGTAGGGAATTTTGGGGTTTTTATTTTCTTAGTTTTGTATTTAGTTGTAGGAATTGCCACAGACTAATTTTTTAGTGCATCTTCATTTGAAATTTATAATATCCAAACAACAAATGCTCTTCAGAGTTTAGATTTTCTGCAATTCACTGGCTCTCCATCGCCTCCAGCATTTACAGGACACTGAGGGTAAGGCACTAAGAGCTGTTACTCTTACTAAGAGTGTAGAGCTATTACATAGATTCATCGTCAGGTCTTCACACTGGATTCCATGTGAGCACCCCATTTGTGGACTTCTACATACTTACAAGTAATAAGAGGAAGCTAAATAGTTCTGTTTTTAAATACTCAGCAAATTACTAAGCACTGCTCTCATTTATGTACAATTAATTATCAATTCTAGTGACTGACATTACTTTGAATAAGAAATTATATTTTATTTCACATGCATGAAATAGATGACTACAGAATAAGAACTCAATAAAATGTTTTAAATATAGTCATCTTCTTGCAAACATTAAAAATCAATTCTGTAGTAGTGAGTAGAAATTGAACAGGCTTTTTTTCAACAGTAATCTAGACATTGGTTTTATAGGAAATGATTTTTGTAATCCTTACACTGTTAAAATTTCTAACAGGTAATAAATAATGTTCAAAATTCATTAAACAGGACTGGTTGTTTAAGAAATATTCCTTTGTTCATAATATAACAAGTAAATAAAACACAAAAAGTGTCAGTCTTTTTTTTTTTAATTTTTTTAAAGATTTTATTTATTTATCTTCAGAGGGGAAGGGAAGGAGAGAAGGAGAGAAATATCAATGTATGGTTGCCTCTCGTGCATTCCCCACTGGGAACTGGCCTGCAACCCAGGCATGTGCCCTGACTGGGAATCAAACCGCGATCCTTTGGTTCACAGGCCCACGCTCAATCCACTGAGCTACACCAGCCAGGGCAGTGTCAGTCTACTTTTAACAAAAATTATATTGGAAAATAAATACCAAATAGTTCTTCAGATGAACACTTTTGTAGTTCTTTAAAGTGCAACTAATAAAATTGTGCCATTTAACTGTCCAAGTATGTATTTATAAATCTATAAAGCTTAAACATTAATGTGATTTATTATAAGGGAATATATATCTCAAATATACCATATAACCATAAAAGAGAGAATCCATAAGTATATATATACTATCTATAATTTCAAAAGAAAGGTACAGTTTTGTAGATGAGGGATGTCATCCGTAGCTATGTAAACTGCATTTTATTTCATAATGGCAATAACAAAACACTTGTTTATAATTTAAAATACTAATGGCATCAAGTATTAAAACATTAGGTAGAAAAATAATTTGCCATCAGAATTATTCCTTTAAAATTTTAGGGATATATAGTTGAGCTGAGTGGATATTAAAATAGTTTAAAGAGTTATTCTTATTATTTGTAGAAATTCTCCATATCCTCTTCTCTTTGAAATGAGCATAGTTTGACAGAAGTTCTACATCAAAAATGAAAATACTGTAAAAAGACTCAGAAATAATATGTTCATAAGGTTTAGGAGAGATGCCAGAAATATTTTACACTGAATTATTTATAAATAATTGATAAAAGCGAAACTTTAAATATTTCTACAATTGATTATAATATTAATACTAAGCCAGAAAATATGTATATATAATCTTGTCAGTTAAATAATTATTTTTTACCATCACAGTTTAATTACACAAAATTAGTAATTGAAAATTGCATTCCTATAGCAGTTAAATTTTCTCGAGTTGTTATTTCATCCCAAGTCTGTATACACACACACAAGTGTACACACACATAAATAACATATATAGTTTACTAAAGATAGGAAGTGTGTATATGTAAGTATATGTGTATATGAGAATATATTGCATTCACATAATTTTATTAATGTTAATACATCAAAGTGGCTTATGATCAAAGAGGATCCATAACGTATAAAATAAAGAAATTAGGAGTGATTCCCAAATTCCACAAAATTGGTTGTAATTAAAACTGCAAGAAATAGAGAATATTAACAAATTTTTCTCGTATCCTAACGTCAGTGTGTAAGATACTGCGTTTATCTGTTTATAAAACTGATTTTGTTTTGCAACTCCCTATGGAAATTTATTGTTATCTTTGTACCACTTTCTCTATACACAACGTTAACTGTAATAGTTATTACCAATAATTACATCCTTTATTCATAAGAAGATCTCAGTACAAGTTAAACTTGACTTAATGGCAGACACACATGCAAATGCACACACATACACACTTGCAGCAACATGTAACTAACATGTTATGATTTTCCCAGCCTCTTACTATTGTCCTCCCAGTGTAACATTGAATACTCTTGGGGAGACAGATGAATGTTTCATTATATAAGGGAATTAAAAATAGAAAGAAATCCAGGTATGGTTTGATTTAAGGGCCTAAATCTTAGATAACAGGGATGCCCTCATTATGAAAAATAATTCAAAATTACTAATTCAAAATTATATACAAGATAAATGATACATACATATCATTCACCATACCTTTTTGCCTACTCTGTATCGTTGTTGTCTTTATAATGTATCACAATAACTCCGATAATCAGAGGTCATTCCTGATCTTCCTGCATCACATGCCTGAATTGAATACATGGGCATTGTGAGGGAGGATGGGATGTGCTTTGGGTCATCAATAGCCATCTGCATTTGGAAGTTTTCAGACAGAACCTCCGTGCAGCATTGAGAGATCTGGAACATTTGCTCTAAATACTTCTGAACTGTCACTCAGATAATATTTCATAAGCATAATTAGGTTAGGATACTAGGGTTTTTTTTTTCTTTTTAATCTCCAAGAATTATTTCATTATTTCTTCTCAGGCAAACAGAATTTAAGTTCCCTTTAATTTGCTCACAATATTCATCATGTTTTTTATGTATTGTTCTCAAAAACCTTACTGAAAACATAATCCTTTATTGTTCTTTCTCAATGATTTTTTCAGGTCAAAAATGGAAATGGTGATTTTTTTTTAAGTAGACAAATCTTCATACAGGTCTTTACCAAGTGACTTGAAATTTGAAAAATGTTATCTGAAACAAATCCTTTCCAATATATAGGAGCAGGTCTGTGGGATATATTTATTAAAGTTTGAATGCGATTAAACTCTGCAAAGTTAAATGACAAGGTTAAGTGTCTAATTTTGCAGCCCTTTTATACCTGGTGAGTGTTAAAGCTTTCCTAATGATAGGATTAAATATGGTTTCTAGCTACAAACAGTTGCTTGTTGTTCCCTGTAGGTTAACCTCTATATTCTGTGCTTATCACAAACAGAGAGGAAATAACTTTCTGGGCCTTTTGTGAGTCTTTGAAAATGCACAGACTTTAGGGAAATCATATTTTCTTGAAGGAAATGAGGCATGACCAATCACACAAAACGTGAGAAAATCCCTTGATAGATGACCTTTGCCACATGTAAAAGAAACTGTTCAGTGGCTGAGGTTTCATGGATTTCATGCATGGAAATCAGATTTTCTGGCCACCAGTGCTGTTCAGTAAATAAATAATCCATCATTGTGTCAAACAGTTGAAACATGGAGATACTGCCCTTGCTATCTGAATAGACATTTAGAAACAGTAACTTACATAAACTGTTTGCACGTTGGCAATTATGTATGGAGCATTCCAGTTTTCACTATGCAAAATAAAAACCACTTAGTTGTGGTGATTTTTATCTAATGGTGGGACATTCATTTGATTCTGCCTATACTTATGAATTTACTGGTGTGTGGTGGGGGCAATAGGATAAGAGTTCCCACATGGATTCTGTGGTGTGGCAGAGCATAATGCTAAATCATTAGTAGGCATTTCTAATAACAGTATTAAAAAGCCTATTATTATTTCATTAAAACCAGTAACAACAAACTTCTTAAGATATGTTGGCATGATTCTTCCTGAACTCAGTTTAATATTTATATTTTAAGTACTTTATAAGTGTTACTACAATAAAGTTTGTTAAGATGATGATCCTTGATATCTAAAGATTTTATTTTAATTGGGCAAGTCATATCTACTTGAGGCTATGTTTACCATTTATCATTGTTGATTTAACTCTTTAGTTTTTCTTATATTTTAGTTCTACATTAATTTTGACTTTAGCATTTATTCAGCTGTATTAGCAAAATATGCTTGTATACACACACACAAACACAATTAATTTAGTACCTAGATGTTTCCACTAATGAATCACTTCAGGTTGCTACTTTGGCTGTTTCTCCTAAAGAAAAAGAAAAATCTAACTATTTCAACTGTGTTTCTGGCATGAAATACATTTATGTTGCTTTTCAACTAACTCCTACACTTACCTTTGTTAAAGTACTTTCTTGCTAAAATCTCAAGTTTCTTCAGCCATAAAGGAGAATTTCTTTCCCCTCTTATCTCCTAGGTATTTGCAAATAATACCTCACTTACAATAGCCCTTTTTACTCTTTCAGAAAACAGTAGGATTCTTTTGATTTATTCCTCACTTCTTTCTTTTAAGTCTGTCTAGTATTTTGTGAAAACCCTTATGAAATTATTCTGCAAAGTAGGTATAAAATAAGATATTTGGATAATCTCTGAAAATAAATCTAAAAAATGGGAAACATTTGTAAGCATTAGATATAAAATATCTGTTTTCAAATAATTTAGTCAGTGTTTATGTTTTACTGAAAAAGATAATGTATATAATTGTGTTCTGACTTCATTTGATTCTATAAGAAGTTAACTTTTAGAAATATTTTCAGAGATATCTGCCTGATTAGATTTCAGTAAAAGTATAAGTCTAAGTCTTTAATAAACTATATTATGACAAATATTGTATTGTTTTTAATTAGGCATCTGTTTAAACCCTATAGTTTTTAGACATTTTTGATTTAGGTTCTTATTTACTGAAAAAAAAAAAGGACCCAAAGGTTACCAGATTATTATTTCATCTACCAAAAAAATTAATTGAGAGAAAAATAAACAAAATTGACTATAATAATTTATAAGTAAAGAAACAGAAAAGCCATATATATACATGTATATATATATATCCTTGCTTCTATTCTAAAACAAATTAATCATAAGATGCTTATTTTCAATTTCTTAAAGTGAAATAAATAAATTGAATATTTCTATGAAAATATGTAAGTTCAAGACCATCATTCATCAATAATATTTGTTCTATAATTAACAAAAATCAATATTTTATGCATTACTAAAATTATGATGTATTTTTAGTCTATCATTCATATGCCACAGAAAGTATTTATGCCCAGAAGTACAGAGTAAATTGAAAATACTACAAGGGTACACATCAATGGACATTTCTTACTCTCAGGCTAATCTACATTGAATATTGTACTTTAGCACGTTTCCCAGCTTACAGTTACTTCTCTATGTTAAAACAATTATATGTAAATATACATTTATATATAATACTAATATATAAAAATACATATATAATACTAATATGAATAATACTAAACTATATCTTAATATATTTAAATGCCATTTTCCCCTCAATTTTTATTGTACAACTATTCCATGCCAATTATTCAAACATAGTAAAATGAAAAAAAAATTAGCACTGTTAGCAGTTATATCAAAGTTATCCATACCCTTTTGGATGTTTTCAGTGGTTGTAATTAATACAAATAAAGGTAAGAAGAAACCAGTACCACTTTATGTACACTATTCTAAATCTTGTGTAATTTTTTTCTACTTAATAATATATGGTGAATATCTTGCCATATTCACAGATATAAATGTATGATGAAATCATACATTCTTGAAGCATTCAAGATACAATCAAAAAACAGAAGCTGCTCTGGGAAACTGGAGTACAAAAAGATGTAAGAAATTGCAGGCTTAAGTGCTGCTCAATGGGAAAGGAGAATGAAAGAAAACTAGGAAGGCCACATTAGGTCAAGCTGGAAGTGAGAAGATTGTAAATAACCTGAGTCTAAAAATATAACCAGAGCTCTGGCTGATATGGTTCAGTGGATTGAGTGCCAGCCTGCGAACCAAAATGTTGCTGGTTCAGTTACCAGTCAGGGGTTGTGGGCCGGGTCCCCAGTTAGGGGCACTAGAGGCAACCACACATTGATGTTTCTCTCCCTCTCTTTATCCTTCCTTTCCCCTCTCTCTAAAAATAAATAAATAAAGCCTTAAAAAATAAAATAAAAATATAACCAGAGACATGGAAATAAAGAACAAACTGCCAGTAACCAGAACAAACTGACAGTAACCAGAGGGGAGGGGATAGGGGGATAAGGGGGTAAGAAGGGAAAGGGTCATCAAGGAACATGTATAAAGGACCCATGGACAAAGCTAAAGGGGGAAAGAATTAAGGGTGGGAGGTAGGGGTGGGTGGGGCAGGGGAAAGTAGTGATGGGAAAATTGAGACAACTGTGCTTGAACAACAATAAAAAAAGAAAAAAAAGAAAGTGACTCTAGTGACCGCAGTCATATCTCAATGTCCAAAAGAGGGGCTCAGAAGAGGATGTGTAGGAGCTGAATGCTGCCAAAGACCTTGGGTGCCTCAGCACTGAAGTGTGTGATCCTCAGGCAGGGTCTCCCAAGCCACAGGATGCTGTGGCTACTGCCTCTAGAAAAACAAGGGTTTTCCTCTTTTGCCTTCAACATCTAACTTAAAACATTTCTGGAAAGGGATTAAGGGAATAAATTTCTGGTTTCTCCATAGAGATGGTGGAAAGGGTGGAGATGAAGTTGAGTTGACAAAGGACTTTAAAAATAGTCATCACTGTTTTAATGGCTGCAAACTATATCATTATGTTTTTACATAATTTTCTTATTTAATGTAATTTTTGGAAACATTGATTTCAATTTTTCTTTTTTAACTGTTACATATATACACACACATGCATATGTGATATGAGTTAAAGTCTAGAAAATATTAATATAGAGAGAACATAAATTCTTCAGGAAGTAAAAATCTGACTTTTAAAAGAAATGCATGATGAACTTAATTTTCTTTTTGGGATTAGGGTCATGAATGTGAATTTCTAATAATTATCAAAATTCAGTGATTCATATTTCACATGTTCAATTATCTGAAACTGGCTTAAGTCAGTCTATGCTGTGGAGGATAGTGTAAAAGGTACTCAGAGATGAAAATGTAACAGTGTGAAATGCTTCTTCTCTCTCATGGCCTTCAGGCTGATAGCTCCTCCTACAGACAGGCTAATTAACTGGAGAAACTCAGCTTGAGGCTTCAGCAGTTCTCTTGTCAGCAAAGAAGTGGGGAAATATGCACAAAATAATCACTTTTTCAAAATTCACAGGAGTCTCCATAACTGGACTCAGATCAGTGAGGGTTAATGGACCAACCAACAAGGAACAAAAGGAATAAGAACTTCCCCACTCTTCCTAGGTTCCCTTTGGATGCCTACATGTCTGTGGCCAGCACCCACTCTTGCCCTTCCCAAACAATAAAAGATGCCCGGTTTCCAGACTCTCTTAACATGGATTTGAGAATTAGTTTTCTCATCATCTCCAGCTAGGCTTTCTTGATCAATAAACCTTTCTTTGCTCCAAACTCTGATCTTTTGAATATTGGCCTTTCTTTTGAAGCATTGGGCATAGAAACTGTAGGCCTGTGACAAGAATGTGTTTTAAGATGAAGCCACTGTGATGCAGAAACTTATAATCAAGTGGGTGAGATATGACATGGAGTTTGCCAATTAAAACAATAATAATAATTAAAAACTCAAGGTGAGTTAGGTGGCTAAATATATCATTTTTTTAAATTTCCAATAATGATATCTCAAGTACAAAAATATACCCAAATGCAGGCACAGTGGCTGAACACAATATTAGGCCAATATACAGATTTCAGTTAATTATATTAAAAATAAGGCAACAAGCCCCAATGAAGTTGCTTATGCTAACTAAGCCACATAGCACCAAATCCAGACCTAATTACAGTTTTGGCTCTCCCAGAAATGAAATCTTAAACCATTGATAAGGAATCACCTGATTAGCGTGAGTTAGAGAATCTGCCTAATAGAAACCTGCCATTCCATTAAGGGAAGCATTGCAATAACTGAGCCTTCCTATTACCAGTGTAACTTCCTGTGGCCCCATTCAGAAGACTTTGCTCAAATAACTCACAAATTTTAACAGGTACTAGTTTATCTTTTTAACAGTATTAATTTTATATTTGGATGAAAATTTCTCCCTATTTTACATAGAAAAACACCCAGAGTAAAACACTTCAATATGACATATCAAAGAGAATTTTTTTCTCATTTAAAGAAAATAGAAATAATTTTCTAAAACATTTATTTACCATTTCTACTATTCAGAATCCTAGTCTATGCATTTTAATAACTCTTAGTTTCTTAACATTTCCAAGTAAATTTTGAAAGAATTACTTAGAGAGAAGCTTAGTCAATATACAAAAATGTTCATCTCATGCATCTCAGGAAATTAGATGTTAGTTTGTAACAATGTTTAAATGAGAGAGAGACTGCTATGGATGTTTACTTAGAATCTTATATTTTAAATGCGATGTTGATGCCAACCTTGCAGTCACAAATGTCAGTTTTTCTCCAAAGTTCACCTATATTTGTAGGACTTTCCTACCTAAAATACAGTTTCCCTTTTGTTTCAGGTACACATGTATTTTTATTTCATTTTATTTGCTTACTTTTCTTTTAATCTATTGTATTTTTCCATTACCATTTAGTCTCCTTATACCCTCCTCCCCTCAGCAATCACCTCACTGTTGTCCATGTCCATGAGTCTTTTCTCCTTTCTACTCAATCCCCCCACCCCTCACCACAGTCCCTACAAGGTGTCATCCTGCTCTCCATCTATGAGTCTGTCCCCATCTTCCTTGTTCAGTTAGTTCATTAGAGTCCACATATGAGTGAAATCATATAGTATTTGTCTTTCTCTGACAGGCTTATTTCACTTAGCATAATGTTCTCCAGGTCCCTCCATGCTGTCACAAAGGGTAAAAAAAAAATTTAGGGGTATATATATTTTTTAGAAAAGAGCCCATTTTTTTGCATTTTGATATAACAAAAAACCCCACAGATATCATTAGACTCTGAATATATAATCCTCAGCATGAGAAGCAATGTTTTCATTGAAAATAAATAACTAAGGAAGAGTGTGTATCCTACACCCTGGAGAAATCCTGAGTATGGTTTGATACCCAAGAAAAAAAGCCTTTGAAATGAACCTAATGTCATGTTATTGAAAATGTAGCTGCACAGATTAAATTTTTTTCACTCTGCAATGGCTTACAAAGCTTCAAATGCCCAGAAATCTCCTAAACCGGACCATTTAAGGAATCTAAATAAGCTTGCATGGTTTTAAGCTCTCCGACTTTGAATGTTACCTTTGAAGTTTTGCCAGAACCTGATGGCAGAAAAGTTGCTTTTAAACTGAATTCATGACACTGGAATTAGCATTGGAGGTTCAGAATGCCTAATAATGATTTTGACCGTGCTAACCATAGACAGCGATCACATATGGTACCTCTGAATTAATAACACTCCTAAGATAAGATGTGTAACATCCTGGCTTCAATATTTATTTATTTTTCATTTTTACACACTGGTCTTTGGACAGTATCCAATTTAAAGAGCCAATTGCTTTAATGGCATATGGCATTTGTCCATGGGTAACAGAGCATGGAAGAAGGATAGAAGAAAGAAGCTTATAAATGGTTGAATTATAAACATCCCAATATACCAATTTCTGTTCCTTTTTCTTCTTCCTTATTGTTTTTTTGGTTTGCGGATAAATCTATTGCAAAATTCTGGACAGAACTCCACTATGCATTGTTTGGGTTTGGGTTTTTTTTTGCCAACATCTAAATAAGATCAAATGTAATTCCAAAAATTTCTCTGGACATTTACATAAGCTAATTGCTCCTCACAGCATGAGGTTAATTACAAAGACTTTTTAAATATTGACATATACACTTAATTTTAATGTGAAGATCTGTATTTTGTCACTCATTAAAAAGAAAAACCTGTCATGTAGGTCTCCCTTCTCATCATAAATTTGATATAAATTTTCCACCTAAGTTAAAAAAAAATCCAGACCTCAAACATTAAAGATAGAGCCACATATGGAAAAATTTATTATTATCTTCAGTTCCCAGATTTTCAAAAAAAATCATTGCTGTTATTAGTATACAGGTCTGGCACCTGTCACAAAATTTAAGGGTAAAATGTTGCACCATAAAGTTAATGATTCTACTAGCTAAAAATATTTTATCAGTATTCTATAAAACTACAAACTTTATCAAAAGAGACTGAGAAAGGATACAATGAAATGAAAAGATAGTTCAAGTTGTCCCTGTCCAGGACTCATGGACACGGACAATAGTGTGGTGATTGTGGAGGGGGTAGTGGAGATGAAAGAAGGTACAAGGGGAATAAATGATAATGGAAAAATAAAATAAACTATTTACAAAAAGAAAAGAGAGTCCATGTTTATGGATTGACAGAATCAGCATAAAGTGTCTGTATTACCAAAATCAATATACAGATTTAACGCAATCACTGTCAAAATTACAGTGACAATTTTTAAAGAAATAGAAAAAATAAAATCATATTTTATGGAACCACAAAAGACTCCAAATTGCCAAAATAATTTTGAGAAAAAAGAACAAAGCCAAAGGTATCGCACTACCTGACTTCAAATTACACTACAAATTGATGATAACTAAAACAGTATGGAATTGGCAGAAAAACAGACCCACAGACCAATGGAATAAAATTCAGAGTCCAGATATATAACTAGATACACATGGCCAAATAATCTTTGAAAACAGAGCAAAAAACATACAATAAAGAAAAGAAAGCCTCTTCAGTAAATGGTGCTGGGAAGATTCTAAAGCCACATGCAAAAGAATGAAACTAGACTACTGTTTGTCCCCATATACAAAAATTAACTCAAAATGGATCCAAAAACCTGAAACAATAAATTACACAGAAGAAAATATAGATCCTAAACTTAAGGGCCTGGACTTAGAGAAGGGTTTATGAATTTGACCCCAAAGGCAAGGGAAGTAAAGGCAAAAATAAGTTAACTGGACTATACCAAACTAAAAAGCTTCTGCACAGCACAAGAGACTGACAATAAAAAGGCAATCGACTACATGGAAAAAGAGAGGTGCAAACAACAGCTCCAACAAGGGGTTTATATTCAAAATATATTATAAAAATCACATATAACTCAACTTCAAACAAACAATAATCTAATTGAAAAATGAGCAGAGGACCTAAACAGATGCTGCTCCCAAGATGACATACAAAAATCCAACACATATATGAAAAGATGCTCAACTACACTAGCTATTAGGAAAATGAAAGTCAAAACTGTAATGAGATACCACCTCACACATGTTAAGAATGGTTATTGTCAACAAGGCAGGTAATAACAAGTGTTGGACAAGTAGTGGAAACAATGGAACCATCATTCACTGCTGGTGGGAATGTAAACTGACAGAGTCACTATGAAAAACTTATTGAGGAGGATCCTCAATAAGTTAAAATGTGATTACCATATGATCCATCAACTCCTCTTCTGTGTATCTACCCAAAACATTTAAAAGTATTTTTTTCACAAAGACATATGTGTCCCTATGTTCATTGCAGCACTCACTATTCACTGTGGTCAAGATATGGAAACAACCCACATGTCCTTTACTAGATGATTGGATAAAGAAGATGTGGTACATACATACAATGGAATACTACTCAGCCATAAGAAAATATATCATGCCAAGCAAAATAAGTCAGACAGGAAAAGTTAAGAACCATATAATTTCACTGTTTTGTGGGATATAAATCTGAAAGCAGCAAATGAACAAACAATAAAAATAAACGAAGACTCAGATATCAACATGCAAAATCTAACTTAATTAATCTCTAGCATACCCACTGTACACAGATATTAAAGAAACTGCTTCAGCTAGGGAAAAAAATAGTACTAAATGGAGATATAAACCTATACAAAGAGCAAAAATGGTACTAGAAACGTTAACTACATGAATAAATATGTAAGAAATATTTGTGATTTCAATCTCTTTAAAATTAATATTGATTTAGTGTGGGTTTATAATATTACAATAAAGGCAAAATGTATGGAAATGATAACATATTGATTGGGGTTCTTTTTCTGTAAGTGAAATGTGCTAATATCAATTAAATATAGACTATGACAACTTAACCATAAACATACTAAAAACTCTAAAACAACTGGTAAAATAACAAAGCAAAATTGGCAATAATAAATAGTAAAGAAGAACATAAAAATTGTATAAAATACTTCAAAAGCACAAAAATAGAAAAAGAGCCAAGAATGTATTAAAAAAACAATAGCAAGATAATAGGTTTAAAACACTATATCAATAATCACATGGAAAGTAAATGATTTAGCCACTGCCAGTTAAAAATCAGAGATAGTCAGAATGGAGAAAAGAGCAAGATCTATTTGCTACTTATAAGAATCACACTTTAAGTATAAAAGCACAAATATCTATGTTATAGAATGGAAAAAAGATATACCATGCTTACACTAGCTTAAAAAACGTTGAAATGGCTATATTAATTTCAGAAAAGTAGGTATAGACCAAAGAATTTTACCAAGAAAAGAAATTATTTTCTCAGATGATAAAAGGGGTTAGTGCATCTGGAGGACATAACAATGGCAAATGCTCATGCTCCTCATAATACTGTTTTAATAGGCATGAAGCAAAACTTGCTAGAATGAATGAAAGACTATTTGTAGTCAGATGTCACTATCCATCCCTCATTGTATGATAAAACCAGGAGACAGAATATCAGTAAAGATATAGAAGAATTGAACCAACTTGAAATGAGTGACATTTACAGAATAGTCCAACCAGGAACATCCGAATATATGCTCATTATAAGTGCACATAGAATATGTACCTAAATAGATATAATTATTTGTCATAAAAAACTCTCAAGATATTAAAATGTAATTATATCATGTTGATAAAAGAAATATAACTGGAAATATAATCCTCTAATATTTGAAAATCAACTAATATACCTCTAAATAATTGATGGAATCTAAGAAAAAAAATATCACTTGAGGGAGCTATGAAAACTATCCCAAATAAAAATATGGACATGCAGACAATAATAAAGGTAAAATTAAAACTAAATATGTGGATAAATATAAAGATGGTACCAAACAGCAATAATTATGTGTTGTGGATTTAAAATATAAACCAAAATTATACAAAAGTATAACATATAAATAAGATTATTTGTTCTAATTTTTGCTTTGTGGAACTAAATGTTAAAAGAACAGATACTGTAATGTCTGGGCTAACCATTAACATAATAAAAGATTATGTGGCTAGCAACATAAAGGAAGGGAGTAGAATAATTTTAAAAATACTGAATGAAATAAAAATAAGTGTAGTAAAGATAACATAAAATAGTAAAGTCAATTCCAAATATATCCAACATTACATTAATATAAGAGTTCTAAATATTCCAACTAAAAGAATATTGTTAGATAATATGAAAGGAAACTAAACTAAACTTAGGAGGCAGATTTTATACATTAGGATATAAGAAAATAAAATGTAGAAGAGAGAAAAAGACATCACATGAACACTAAAAAGACAAAGGCTTTGGAAATGTATTATATCAGCTAAAAACCTCTTTTCAGGTCATGGACATTACTTAGATTGTCGGGGAGCTTTGCCCGCAGATCCCCCAATCCACCACGGATGAAAATAAGTCTACCAAGACATGATCTGCTTGGGGAGGAAAGGTGGTTGATCTCTCAAAGGAGATGGACCAAGAGCCTTTTCCTCAGTGGGCTTTTATTGGGTTCAATTTGCACAGGAATACAGGTAAAATGCATCAATCATTGTCAGGCAGTAAGGATCAAACAATAGATAACATACAAAGAACTATGAGGGCTTATTCTGAGTCAGGGTCAGTTAGATAAGGGGCTATAAAACTTTGGGAAACAAACTCATTTCCTGCTCAGACCCTTATCAGAAAATTGAGAACATTCTTAGTAAAGTAGGTTTCACAGGATTTTATGTATTCTTTCTTAGGCCTCATTGCCCCAGGAACCTGCCCTTTCCTGCCCAGGGCTGCACCGCCCTCTGTCATTGTTCCAGGCTTAAGTCAGGCAAGGGAAGTTAAGGCAGCCAAGAGATTAGGAAACCTTTCACAGACAGAATGAGGACTCAGGCTATGTCAAAGCTGAGGGGTGAGGGTCCATCACCCCCTTTTTCTATAACCCCCCTAGTCCTTCCCTGGGGCCCCTTCATGACCATGCCAGTCTTAGGTCATCCCTCCCTTGAGGAATCTTACCTGTCATTGGCTAACTGGTGAGGCTCGGGGACAAGCAGGGTGAAGTAAAGGGGGTAGAGGTGGTGCCCCTGCCAGGGAGATAAGCTTTGTCTCCTTAGTGGCTTAGGGTCCCAAGGTCACTCAGCCTTAGCCATGGGGGGTTACAGCTTCTGAAACCAGACAGGGCAGTTCCCAATAAGAGATAAAGAGAAATATTTTATAAGGATAATAAGGAGAAATAATCAAGACTATATAAAGATTGTAACATGATGTATCTAAGCAATCCTTCCAAAGAGATAAACAAAAAGTTGACTAAAGTAAAAGGAGAAATAAACAAATTTAGAGTCACACAATAAGAAATTCCAATATCCCAAGCAAATATTAATAAGTGCACCAAAGAATTAAAAAATATGAGCAACAAATTTACCAAATTGACACATATGGAATATGGTACCTATTCCATAAAACTAAGTAACACTTATTCTTTTCCAATACAATGGAGCACTTACCATAATAGACCATATGTTGGTCCATGATGTGAATATTAATAAATTTTTAAAGGATTGAAATCACAGAGAATAAGATTTTTGGCCACAGGGGAATTACAATAGAAATAAAATCACAAGGTAATTAAAAATTCCAAATATTAAAAATTAATCTTATTAAATAATTCATGAATCAAAGGAGATTGTCTAACAGGGAGTAGGTAATGTTCTGAAGTGAATTATAATGGAAAAATTATGTATCAAAAATTGTGTGATTCAGCTAAAGCCATGATTTGAAGGGGATTTATAGTATTCAAAGTGTTCATTACAAACACATTGAAAGGATTAAAATGAATGATCCATGTAGTCATTTTAAAACATAGGAAAGGAACATAAAATTAAGTAAAAGAAAGAAGAAGAAATAACCAATAAAGATAATCACAGACATTAATG
Organism: Trachops cirrhosus; assembly: GCA_028533065.1. Lineage (NCBI taxonomy): Eukaryota > Metazoa > Chordata > Mammalia > Chiroptera > Phyllostomidae > Trachops > Trachops cirrhosus. The sequence goes on from CM052541.1 coordinate 140,393,919, forward strand.
AAATAAAAATGATAGATTGAAAGAACAAAAGTAATTTTCATTATTTGAACATGAAAATCTTTGGCAAGACTAATTAGAAAAAGAGAAAAGGTACAGGACCCAATATCAGAAATAAAGAGATGAATGTTAATAATCCTAGATTAGGACATATCTATTTTCTTTCAAATACCTACATTAGACATCCATCTCCCTTCATCACTGAATTTTAATGAAGCATAGACTACATTTTAAAGTATTTTTTAAGACTCAAGTTTTATTTATTTCCATAGACTAGGCAATTGTTAATAAGGCACAATGGTCCTTAGTTTTTTTTGTTTGTTTGTTTGTTTTTTTTAACTATTCTTAACTATGTGTAGTCTGGCTTCTGGAATCAGTAAAACTTGCCTTATGATATTTTTTTCTAATTAAAAAACTATTATTTCTATTTAATTTTTAGGAAGAAAAGACTTACTTTAACAACCATTAGTGATGAACAATTAGATTTTTTTTCTTTTTTGCATATCATTATGAGTTCATGAATTCTTATTTTCTGTTTGGTTTCAATAAATTATAGTCATTTTTTTATGTATGCTCAGATCATCTTCTCCTGTGTCAAGGAGAGCATCCTCTGTTGACTCATGTGTCCTTTTCACATGACAACATTAGTGTTTGACAAATGTCTTGATTCCTGGAAAAGGTTTTCTGGACTCATTTTGTACATTCATATTGTTCCTTAGACCTGGCATCAGCCATTTTTCCAAGGACCCTTCGTTCCTTTAGTTGTAAATTATATTTAGAGACCACAAGTAAATGCTCATTGTGGATAGATGATGGATTGCTATTTACTATTTATTTTTGCTATTTTTAGTGTATAAATCTAGGTAGTATATATATATGTATGTATACATAATTAATATTTATTAAAATATAAATCAAAAGTTCATACTGATATTTCAAATGTAAGAGTTTATATTGTGGCCCTGGCTGGGTAGCTCAGTTGGTTGGAGCATTGTCCCAGTATACCAAGTCATGGGTTTGATCCCTGGTCAGGGCACACACAAGAATCAGCCAATGAGTGCATGAATAAGTGGGACAACAGCTTGATGTTTCTCTCTTCCCTCTTCTTTCCTTTCTTTTTCTACCATCAATAAACAAATATTTTTAAATAGGATTATATTGTTTTACTTGACCTATCTTATTTAATGTTTGTATCTCTTTTCCTTATATTGAAATCTTTGTTCTACTAGTATTATTATCTTGGCTAAATCATTTATATATATGTAAAATAATTTCAAGTTAATAATACTTACATTACTATTCATAATAATTCTATTAAATACAGTTTAGGATCTCTCCCTCACTCCCTCTAACTTATATCCTTAGAATATATCTCCCTACAGATATGTAGTCAAAATGCATTGTTTCAAAAACACTTGAAATAATTGACTTACCTGTATGATTATCCACCATGCAATTATTATTTTGAAAAATACTTACCAGTAGAACTTTTTAATGGCTTATAAATTGAAGGAGAGGTATTTGCTCACATAATTAAAAAGGGTAAGTTCAAGAGAATAGAAAGACAAGGCACAAACTGCAAAAAAAACACATTTGTAATAAAGAACTGTTACCCCAAATATACAGAGAACACTTAAAATTCAGCAATAAAAAAATGAACAACTCAAGTTAAAAATGGGTTAAACACACCTCTCCAAAGAAGTTTTACACATGAGAAATAGACATATGAAAAGATGCTTTGTGTTCTATGTCATTAGAGAATTAAAATAACAATGATCACTTATGGCCAAAATCCAAAGCACTGGTGACAGCTAGTTATGGTGAATTTGTGGAGCACCAGGAATTCTCATTCATTGCTAGTGGGAATACAAAGGGGTACAGCCACTTTAAAAGGTAGGTAGTTCCTTATGAAACTAAACATACTCTTAAACCATATGATCCTGCAATGTTCTTGGTATTTATTCAAAAAAATTGAAAACTTATGTCTAAACAAAAACCTGCACACTGATATTTATAGCAGCTTTATTTGTAATTGACTAAACTTGGAAACAACCATGATGTCCTTCAGTGGGTGAATGGATGAATAAACTTTGGAACATCCAGATGAAAAATATTATTCAGTGCTAAAAAGAAATGAGCTATCAAGTCATTAAAAGACACGAGGGAACATTAAATGCATATAAGAATGTGAAAGATCCAATCTGAAATGCCTACATAGTCTATGATTCCAAAGATATGACATTCTTGAAAAGGCAGAACTAAGGAGACAAGGAAACATCAGTGGTTGCCAGGGGTTTGGCATGGAAAAGGAGGGATAAACGGGCAGAGCCCAGAGGACTTTTCAGGGCAATGACACTATGCTGCCTGATACTATAATGGTCGGTACATGCCATTACATATTTGTCCTAACCCACAGAATGCACAATACCAAGAGTGAACCTAAATATAAACTTTGAGTAATAATGATGAGTCAATGTAAATTTATCACTTGTAACAATAGTGCCATTTTGATGTGAGATGTTGATATTTTCAGAGGCTGTCTGTGGGTAGAGGGTATATGGGAATTCTCTGTTTGATTGATATTTCAGATTGAAAATCTGTCTCATTTTCCTGTGAACCTAAGTATACTTTAAAGATAAAATGTTATTTTTAAAAAGTGCCCTGGCCAGTGTGGTTCAGTTGGCTGGAGCATTAGCCCATACCCAAAGGGTTGTGGGTTCGACTTCCCTTCAGGGCACATACGTAAATTGTGGGTTCTATCCCAGGTCCAGGCATATTCAATCCCCAGTCTGGGTGTGTTTGGGAGACAACAGATCTGTGTTTCTCTCTTTCCCTTCTTCTTTCCCTTCCTCTCTTTCTGAGGGCAAGGAAAAAAAAAGTCCTCAGGTGAGGATAAAAAAAAAAGTACAAAAGTAAGTTAGTGAGGCTAGACCTAAAGTGATTATTTCAATCACTTTAAAATATTATTATCAAGCACTTGACTTTACCCCATATCTCCTCTTGGCTTTCTGAGGTGCTATATACTTAATTTTTCATATGGTGGCTTCCCTTATAATCTTCCCTTAGAATATTTGTAAACTGTAGTACAGTTGTCTTATGTTCTCACAAAAATAGAGAATGTTAGAGGGATAGTGCCTTCTCATTTCTTCCTGTGAATTTGAGTTATCATCTGCTGGAATTTTCTTTTCTTTTTTTAATTGTAGTTCAGGTACAGTTGTCCGGCCTTTTCCCCACCGCTCACCCCTCCCCCATCCCCCCCACTCCCACAGTCAATCCTCCCATTGTCCGTACCCATGAGTCCTCTATTCATGTTCTTTTTCTTTCCCCTTCCCCTTATTTCCCCCATTATCCCCCTCACCCCTCCCCTCTGGTCACTGTCAGTTTGCTCTTTATTTTTCTTTCAAGCCTGAAAAACTTCCTTTAGAATTACTTTGAAAGCAGAGTGCTAGCATCACATTCTTTCATTCTTTGTTTATCGAGGAATATTTTTATTTAAGCTTCATTTTTGAAGGATAAATTTGCTGGATATGGAAGTTTTAGATGATATTGTTTCCTCAGCACTTTGAATACTGTACACTTCATTGTCTTCTGACATTGTTTCAGATGAGATGTTAGTCAGTTAGGCACTGCTTATACATGGTTTGTTTTTCTTCTTGCTCCACTGAGGACATTTTCTTTCTTTTTCATCTTCAAGCCTTATTATGTTGTTTCTAGGTTTTAATCTCCTGTGTTCATTGTCTGTGATTAGATGAGATTATTGAATTAGTAGATTAATACTTTTCATCAATTTGTAGAAGTTTTTAGTCATTTTTAAATAGTGTTTTCTGTTCCTTTCTCCCTCTCATTTCCTTTGAAAACTTAAATGACATTTATATCGGTATGCTTGGTTTTTCCTATAGATCTCTGAGGCTTTCATTTTTTTAATGTTTCTCTCTGCTTATTGGATGGTATACTTTCTATTTCTTTCTCCTGCCATTTTAAATTTGCTACTGAGATTCTCCAGTGAAATATTCATTGTATTATTGTCCTTCTCAGTTCTAGAGTTATCATTTGGTTCTTTTTAAATATTATACATATTTCAATTGAGAATCTATTTTAGTTGATTCATTGTCAAAAATTTATTAACAAAAATTTTATTTATTTCTTTGCATTTATTTATGGTAGGAACTTTGAAATCTTAGTTTGTAAAATCCTACATCTGGAGATATTAAGGGTTATTTTCTATTTACTGTTTTTAACCTGATTATGGATCACAATTTCAGTTTCTTTACATGTCTCATAAACTTTTTATTAAAAGTATAATTCAGTATCTAAACTGAAAATTTCAGATAGTTTTTGTAGCAACTCTGGATCCTGATGTTTTTTGAAGATTGTTGTTACTACTTTTTATTTTTTTTAAATTGTGTGTTTCTGTGTTTCATAACTACCCTGGTCTACATACATAATCTACTTCTCCTGCAGTGTGGGGCCACTGGAAACTCTGCTAAGCTTTTGTTTGTTTGTTTAGGTTTCATTTTGCTTTGGGTTTATTGGTTGTTATTTTGTTCTAATTTGTAAACTGAATTTGTCAGAAATTGACTGTTATATCCAAAGATTAGTAGTCACTCAATGATTCAACCAAGATCGTGTCTGAACTCCTGACACCAGTAAGACTGACTTGCTGTGTGCATTGGTGGGGAAGAGCATTCAATGGTCAAGTCATTGGCTTTTACTTTCTATTGATCCTTCTGAATCTCCTGTCTGTGTGCACAAGTACATTCTGAGACAAGAGTTTGTAAATAGCTTAGGCCTTGTCAAATCTACTCTCCAGCTAGGCCTTTTTTTGTCTCTACACAGAATAACAGCTAGGAATGTTTTCCCAAACCTGAGGCAGTACCCGACTAGCAGAGCCAGCCACTACTATTCCTCACATGCTACTTTCAAAAGGTAATTTTATCATAAAATAATAACCAATTTGTCAATGACAAAGAAACTACTGGTTCTCATGGCCTGCCTTGCACTGGCAAAGCTTCCACATTGCTTAAGTTGGGAGTGGAGAAATGGGATAAGCCCTTGGCCAGAAGAACAAGATTCCCTTTTTCTCATTGCATAAAGTTCAACAATATTTCAAATGTAAATGTTTCTCAGATTTTTGTATTATATTACAAAAAATGTCCAAAGTCCTGAAATGACTGTTTTGGTCATAGTAGTTTCATAGTCAATTTTCTTGAGAGTAACCCATTCATCCATAGTCGTGATCCCCCGGCACCTCATGAGCATTAAGAAGAAAAGGGTAATCAGAAGCTCATGGGCAGGAGAAATAATAAAACATATGTGCTTATTTTTAAAACAGACAAAATATTCAATATAAATAAATCAAATCAAAATTCAAAATAAAATAATCCAATTACCTTGCCATTTGGGGGGTTTCTATGTGAAAATCTATATACTATACTTCTTATTAGTATGTTTTTGTAAATTCTAGGTCAGTCTATTTTTCTAAACCAATTCTATGTTAAGCAATTCACTATGCTGCTTTTATCAGTCCTTTGTTCAGTTCCAAAATATCAAAGCATGTAATTTATTTATTTACTAAAATTTTACTATCTTTTGAATAAGTGTTATATGTTGTTCTATGACGTTAGGCATCAATAGTGACAAAGACACAGACTTTGTATTCAGGGAAATCGTAATCTAAAAGAATAGTTTAACCTATCAAACACGTTAAAATATTACCTGACAGCATAGAATGTACACTATATGACTTTCAATACCTTCAGTGGAAAAATTTTACTTTTGTTGTCACTACCTGTCCTTCCCAATATATTTTCAGGCAAGCAGCATCTGTTGGTTTTCTGTGTGTGCAGACAGAAGCTTGAACACCTATAAAGTTTTAGAAAGTTGTGTTAATTAATTTTTTGGAAGTCAACATTTGTTCTCAGTCTTCCTTCTTTCCCAGGGTTTTCATCTTCAACTAAAAGTTTATTAAGAGATTTGATATTAATAACTATTCCAAGTTGAGCATCTTTGGTTAAAGTAGGGACAGGGGAATAAAGGGCTTTCCACAAAAGGCAGCATGTATTGTCTTCTAGCTACAAATCTAGAAAGCTGGCATGAACCTAGGAAATAATTGACACTTCTTGTTTACTAAAAAATATAACTACTTCACATGAACCTTCTTATCCTCACATCTAGTTAAATTATCTATCTATAACAGATATTATTGTGACATAAAAAGTGAAAAAAAAAAGGGTATTTGTGAGACACAAAGTCAGGAGCCTATTGTCAGGCTGAAATTGAAGATACTGAGTTTTGATATCTAGAGTTCAATATTTCAAAAACTTTTCTCAACTATGTGGCTGTAAACAAACCCAGAATTATGAAAGTTGTAAGGTAGGAACTGAAAATTCTCCATAAAAAGAATGAAAAGCACTATCCAACCAGCTGGGTACTCTTGTTTAATTCTGCAAAGAGGAAAAAGCACGAATATCTTTCAGCCACCAACAGAGACAGAGAGGAGTTTGAATAACCTGTATACTCCTTAAAATCCATTCACCTGATGAAAGCATCTACTCTTCCAGTCTTAAATGAGCTTCCCATTACTCTCTCTTCATTAACATTTTGATTCTATATTTTTCTAACATCTCCATCACTAATTGCTTTCTCTAAAATGGTCTGGATATAAGAAAAGAAAAAAAAAACACAGAGTCACTATTTATAAAATTCCTTCTCAGAGTACAGCCTTTAACTTCAGGAGTTATATATACAAGTGTTTTAAGGAAATAAATATTTGAAAACAAGCAACCTCATTTTCCAAAAGTATAAATATTTGACATCTTAACTATCTTTTAAAATAATTAGATAGCAATGTGTTGTGAGAAATAACTGAAATAAATACAAAAATAAACAAGTAAATGACCAGAATAAATAGAGAGATTCTATACACACCCCTTCCCACACAAACACAGAGCCATATGCATTCACTGAATACATCCACTTTCTATTGTTCTCCTTTAATTAACTTCATGACAATAGTAATGCAGTTCAGCCTTGCTACACACAAAAAATTTAGACTTCATAATTATAACTGGTGGTCAGTATGCTTAAAAAAAGAAAAATAGAAACATTTTATTTCTTAGAATATTTTCACCTCTATTGTTGACATTAATTTATAAGTGGAAATTCAAAAACACATTTTGGGTTTAGGCAGCAAAATTGATAATATTTCAAAGTTGTCATTCTACATTTAAAATTAAATCAGAAACATCATAATTTGACCAGTGAAAAAGATAGTGTCTTTAAAGTGCCTTAAATTTCTGGAAACTTTCTAATATAAAAGTGTATCTCCAATATATCTCCTATATTACTCCTTTATTCTTGGGGTTTTACATTATATTGTGCCCTACTGGACACAAAATCAAAAACCACTTCTAATTTTCAAAATAACTATAAGTGTTTAAAATGATTTAACTAAAATTTCTTATGGGTTTTGGAGAAGTTGTACATCATACATACAACAATTGTAAAGAAAACAAGAAGAAAAAGTCCTCACTTTAAACAATTGTTCAAGTCTTATCTTGAATCTGCCACCAATGGAACTTTCCTATGTCATCACCTATTAAATGATTCTATCTCATTCTCTTAGACACGTAACATTCATCTGTCCTCTTTTGGTTAGTGCTTTCCCTTTGGAAATATGTACACTGGTTATTAAAATTATACATAATCTGTGTTGGACAATGACTTTTCCAACTTTTCCAACAAAGTGGTTATATTTGCTTCATCAGGTTATTCAACTCCCAAGAACCCCGTATGTGTTCTGAATACTGTGGTTATGAAATTTGACATTAGATTTATTGTTGATATTCCACAAATATCTCCATATACTTGTTCCTGTGTTCTTATGGGAAGTTTATATAAAACATTACAGGAAATGATATTATCATCATTGTCCCAGTATTATACAAAGCTCATTTTGGGCTTACCTGCTGAGTTAGAAATATCTGTGCTTTAACAAATGTCTTTCCTGTCATCCAAATGGTCCCAGCTGCTACAGTAACAAATGCAATCCATCCTCAATACCCATCTCTCTTAATATCCAAAGAGTAATATCTGAACAAAGAAAAAAGGGGTAAAATAACATGCATCCTGATTATATTATTAGAATGTTCTATTTGCTATAACTTGAGTTCATAATGGTATGAGAGAAAATCAAAATTAGTCCTTAATATAATTTTTCCTCTATATTAGAATTGTGCTTAATTTCTGAAAATTTCATATCTGGTTTAATAGGACATTTTAAGCTAAAATAATTGAATTTGGCTTTGAGAAGTGCCACTAACATCTGTTAAGCAAACTGGAAGTTTAGCAAATTTTCTATCTGGTCTATGATTTATTATGTAACCTTGAAGTTCTTAAATATCACTTCAATTTTTCTTTTTTTGCAATTCGACCTTTCAATTGCATTGTCATATGTGTTTCCTGCTCGCTCAAAGGGAGGTGATCTAGATTAATGAGTTTGAACTCCACAGATTAAAGCTCTATAAGTAGCATTTTTTTTTCAGTTGGTATTATTTCACTGTTTCAATTTTCTGAAATCACTCGGGACTCATACAAACCTAGAGGGATGACAAACAATAAGATTAAGCTAGAAAAGCCATGATGTAAATTCTCACATAACCTTCAGAAATACATGAGCATCAATTTTGTTAGGATTAAGCCAAAGATGAGCTGACTGCTGCCAAGGCAGAAAGACAATTTGTTCTTTAAAGGATGATTCAAAGCTCTATCCCTAAGGCTTGCCCTCTAACTAAAATCATGCCCAGGAGATAGACGGAAGCCAGAGATACATCCCACAGAAGCACAGAATGTTTACTAAAATATAATCAAAGGAAGTCAGACTGTTAGTTTGCCAGAGCACTGAGACAGCATTGCTGACGCACATGAGACTAGGAGGGTGTGTTATCATGATGGTAACAGTCATCCATAGAATATGGACCTGTTAAAATTGAACATGTGCCCTGAAAATGTAGGCAGAATGTTTGAAGGAATAAAATTAATAAATTCTACAATAATTACACATTATTGAGCACATATATTTTTATAATAATAATATATATACCTTTGAGATAAAACTCAAAACTGAGGATTTCATCATGTGTATTCAAATCTTCCATGTGTTAAAACCTTGTTCTTCTAAAATAGAAGAAGAAGGAGGAAGAAGAAGAAGAAGAAGAAGAAGAAGAAGAAGAAGAAGAAGAAGAAGAAGAAACTAATAGCATTGTCCCAAATAATTGCAACCATTTGTACAATGCAATTGTGAATGGAGAAAATCATGCACCTTTAAAGACATAGAATTAGTGAGTAGTAACATTTATTATACGTTTACTACACTACCAGCACATACCAAGTGCTTTACATACATTGTCTCATTTCAACCTCACAGCAGTTTTTATTTCACTCGCATAGCAGTGAAGTACAGAAACATACATTTCTTAAAAATGTGTAATGTTATTGAAATCCAATCAGAGATATTTGACTACCTTTTTATCACAATATTGAACAATACAACTTTTTGTAATATAATAATTTATTTAACTTCATTATGAATATATTTTAGAAAGGTTAAAGAATTAACTCATAAGAATGGTTTAGCAAATATTTGAATGGAAACCATTTAAAATATAAGCTCTTAACAATCATATGATCTGACCAAGCAAATGCTCATTAAAATAAAAATGCTCTGAGTAATTATTTGGCCAACAATCTCAAGATAAGAATGAAAGAAAGATGCTGCACAGACTTTGAGTCATAATTGAGCATTTTTATGCCCTTGGGGTATACATATTATTAAAATCAAATCATAAATATGTGGTTTAGAATATACTACATACTGCAGATGTCAAGAAATTTGCAGCTTGGGGGAAAGCAAAGTATACAAAAAGAAGTGAAAATAAAATAACAGATTCAATACTTAAGTAATGGTAAAACTGCCATAAAAGCACTTTGAAGAGAAATTGCAGACATAATTCCCCATTAAATGACAAAACAAATTGAATGTTATCCATAAATTGAAGATACTTCATCAGGTAAGTTTGACAATAAAAGAATGTACATTAGAGATAGTAGAATGTACAATATTTGAAAAGACAGAGCAATATTACTAAGGCAGGAAAGGTTCCATATGGCAATATGTAACACAATAAAAATACAATAGAGCACATTTATTTTTGTTTAGTACATGGGTTGTTTTGAACTGGTGAAAAAATACCCATAAATGGCTAACATTGTTTTACAAAGGTACTTTTGTCTCAGAAAAAGTACAGAGAGAAATGCAGGGATGGGCCAAAATAGGTTTACTGTGCTATTGTGACCTTCTTCAATTTAATAAAGCTATTATAATAATCAGAACCTGCATGTCTTGTTCCATATGTAAACCTACTTTTGCTCACCCCGTAAGTGTTAGAGAGTATGTTGTAATCACAGGCTTTATACAGCTAGCAGAAAGAAAAAAATTAGTGAATTTGATCCCCAATTTCTATTGTAATCACATGATCTGTTAACACAAATTCAAAAATATAAATTCCTATGCAGTATAATGATGAAAAATTCCTCTTGAAACAAACAACAAACACAAAACAAAACAAAGTAAGTTTTGATGCTGGAATGAAATTAACTGTCAGACAAATAGAGGAATTTTCTAAACTACCAAAAGTAATACATGAAAGCATATAGTCATGGAGGAAAGAGGTATGAATCAAGTTTTCAAGTGATAGAATTACTTTAAGTAATGCATAATGCATTGGAAAATAAACATTGAGAGTGTAATATAACCTGCTAAAGTTAATAACACTAACACAACTCATTAAGCAAAACCTATTGAACATCATCTCTTACATAACAAACAATAAGACAGATTTCAGAAGCATATGGATTGATATTGAAAGATCCCTTTCCTGAAGTAGTTTATAATTTAATGATAGAATAGACACACATTGCCTAGAAACAGAGGGTTATTAGAACAATGAGAATACTCTGTATAACAGCATTAGGATGGATGTGTTACTTAACATCAACAGTAAACCATGATGTAGTTTGGAAATGGAAGGGAGGTGGGGAGGGATGGGTGGGTGGGCTGGAATGGGAATAAAAGATAGAAACTGTACTGAATAATCTAAAATAAAAAACATTAAAAATAAAAAAATAAAAAATAAAAATAACCATGATGTAAATTATGGACCTTTGGTGAGTATGATGATGTGTCAAGTCAGATTTGAACACTGTTCTAGTAGTCATAATAGTAGATATTGTTTGATTTGGAGATGACTTTTGAACTTCACCTAAAATTGACATACAGGTTTAATACAGTTCCTAACAACATTCTGGAAACATTTTTTTTCCAGATATAGACAATATTATCCTAAATTTTATATGGAAAGGAAAAGAAACTAGAATAGTTAAAGAAATTTTGAAAGAGAAAAATAAAGTGGGAGGAATCAGTACACTTGATTACAATTCAATATATAGCTACTTTAATAAAAAGTCTTTGGTACTAGTTACGTAAATTTATTTTTGAGCTTAAGCTTGTTTAGTTCATCAATAGGAACATTGTTTCTTTAACTTTTAAGAGCAATACCTGCCATTTATTATGCATGGATCGTAAGAGCCAATTTTTTCCTATCCAGTTTCCTTTTATTAGTCACTGCCAATGCTTTTCTAAACATAAAGTAAACTCATATTTTAAAAGATATGAAGTTAAGTGTACCACCTCACACCCATCAGAATGACCATCATAACCAAATCAACAAGCAACAAGTGTTGGAGAGGTTGTTGAGAGAAGGAAACCCTAATACACTGTTGGTGGGAATGCAGACTGATGCAGCCACGCAGAAAACAGTATGGAATTTCCTCAGAAAACTAAAAATGGAACTGCCTTTTGACCCAGGAATTTCACTCACTGTTGGAATTTTACCCTAAAAATCCTAAAACACCAATTCAAATGAACATATGCACCCCAATGTTCATAGCAGCACAATTTACAATAGCCAAGTGCTGGAAGTAACCTAAGTGCCTGTCTGTTAATGAATGGATAAAAAATAATGGTCATAGTATTCCATTTCTACAATGGAATACTATGCAGCAGAAAGAAAGAAGGAGCTCCAACCCTTTGCAATAGCATGGATGGAACTGGAGAGCATTATGCTAAGTGAAGTGAGCCAGGTGGTAAAATACAAATACCATATGATCTCACCTTTAACAGGAACCTAATCAACTAAACAAACAAGTAAGTAAAATATAACCAGGGACATTGAAATAAAGAACAAACTAGCAGTAACCAGATAGAGGAAGGATAATGGGGGAAAATGGTGGAAAGTTCGTCAAGGAACATGTATAAAGGACCCATGGACAAAGCCAAAGGGGGATAGGATCGCGGGTGGGAGGCTGGGAGGCTTCATATATATATGAAGATAAGTATGTGGTTAAATCATCTACTTATAAGGATGGAATAAGAGGCCATAGGATAAGTGCTTTGATAGACCCTCCAACTATAATACAAATGGACTGCCATTAAATATAACAGCAAAATTTCACCTCTCTGGAGTTTACAACAGTTAAAAAAGCAAAACAAGAAAGGGCTCTTTATAAAAGCTTGAACACAGTTTTTAAAAACCTTCACACTTCTGCAGAAAACATAAATTATATACTTTGCAACCAGCTGTAATTGTACGCAGAGGCAGATGGTCCAATTTACTCTACAGTACTATTGTACATATTGTTTGATGCACAAATTACTTATAATATCTTGTAGTATGTCTTTGCAGTTTGATATTTTTAAGCAGCACTCTGATGGCTTAAAAAGTTGTAGACTTTCAGAGAGCCTATTCTGAAAGGCTTTACCATTGCTGAGTGTGCTTTTTCACATCGTGGTTTACAATAGTCTACTTCATATGTTCAAAAAAGTAAACAGATTTCACAGAAGAAATGCACAGATTTCACAAAAGAACTTAGACAAATTTTGATGACTGTTATGTTCTGATTGTTAAATTCAATCTTTTAGCTGTGTCCATTGCAGAAGTATATCTGCTCCTCAAAAATATGCCATTATCATAATTGGTAAAAGGAACTCATAAGTTTAGAAGCATTGCATTTGGGTCTAGTATATTGGAAAAAAATGAACATAAAATTATTAAAAGGAAACTCTTAATTTTCTCAAACCAAAGAGGAAAAGCAAGTACCTAGATTAAAATCAAAAGTTCACTTTTCCCACTGTGAAACTGTAAGGAGACTGAAAGAAACATGTTTTTCGAGTATGTGAATTTGTCTTTCCATAGATGTCAATGTGTTGAATCAAGAGAAGGGAAAGGAATAAATCCCTTTTCTCTTATTTAGTCCCTTGTCATTGCAAGGCAATGCCCCAGGATGACTTCCTGTGTTAGTGTGAATTCTGTGTTTCTTGGCTTTTACAGGCCCTTGACCAGCCTGCATACTGCCCTTGTCATCCATCCAGACTTAATTACACTTACTGGTGTTGGGTTCCACTTTGCTGATACTACAGCTTTCTACTAGTCATGTATCACTTAATAATGGGGATACATTCTGAGAAATGCACTGTTAGGTGACTTTGTTGTTATATGAAGATCATACAGTGTACTTACACAAACTTATATGGCATAGCCTATTACACATCTAGGCTATACTGTGTAGCCTATTGTTCCTAGGCTACAAATCGGTATAGCATGTTACTATACTGAATGCTATAGGCAATTGTAATGCAATGGTAAGTTTTTGTGTTTCTAAACATATGTAAACATAGAAGAGATACAGTAAAAACATGGTATAACACACAAAAAATGGTACATGTGTATAGGGTACCTACCATGAATGAAGCATGCAGGACTGGTTACTCTGGGCGAGTCAGTCAGTGAGTTGTGAGTGAATGTGGAGGCCTAGGACTTTATGGTGCACTACTGTAGACTTTATAACTATTGTACATTGGGTTACATTAAGTGTATAAAATATTTTCTTTCTTTAATAATAAATTAACCTTAGCTTAATGTAAACTTTTAATTTCATAAACTTCAAAATTTTTAAAATATTTGACTCTTTTGTAATAACACAGCTTAAAATATGAACACATTGTAGAGCTATACAAAAATATTTTAGCTTTATTCTTTAAGCTTCTTTTTAACTTTAAAATTATTTATTTATCATTACTTTTTACTTTTAAAACTTTTTGGTTAAAAAGTAAGACTCAAACACATACATTAATTAGCCTAGGCTTAGTTGGGGTCTGGATCCTCAGTATCTCTTCCTCCCACCTCTACATCATGTCCCACTGGAGGGCCTTCAGGACCAGTAACAGGCATGGCAATGTCATCTCCTGTGGTAACAATGCCTTCTTCTGGAACACCTTCTGCAGGACCTGCCTGAGGGTCTTCTTGAGGAGGTGTCACTCTTTGCAGAAATACCCATGGTGGTTTGCTTGTTTACTTGTATTTTCTTAGAAATCATAGATTTGCTTGTAAGCAGATAGTTTACCATGAGCATTCCTATGTTAATAAAAACCTTTCAGTATTGGGTCCATGTTTTCAAACATGTTAAGGAGCTTGTTGAAGTGTGCTAAAGCTCCTGCTAACCCATTCAATGTGAATTTTCTCAGGGCAGTCTTTTTCTTTCCCTGCAGTTTTCCTTTTTTTCTGCCCCCTCTTCAGCTCTACATTCTTATTCCAGTTCCAACAACTTTTCATTAATCAATTCCTCAGGAACAACTTCTAAGGGCACCTCAATGCCATCCTCATCCACACTGAGGTTAAAGCTGTTTGCCATTTCTAACACAGTCTTGGTTTTCGCAACCCCTTCATCCTTAGAAAATTCTTGTCGTTATGGGCAATGTCACTTGCTAGTAGTTTTCAACCTTTTTTCATCTCATGGCACATATAAACTAATTACTAAAATTCTGTGGCACACCAAAACAATATATTTTTTGGCCAATCTGACAAAAAAATAGATATAATTTTGATTCATTCACAGTGGGTGGCTATTATTATCTCGGCTGTTGTCAGTTTTTTTTGACAAACTAAGAGGAAAAAGATCAGTGCCTCTTACTAAAGAGTCAGGTATTGCATGTCTTAAAAATTCTTGCAGCACACCTGTTGAAAATTGCTTCACTAGACAACAGCAATATTTTAGCTCCATTATAATCTTATGGAACCACCATTTTATATGAGGTCCACTATTGACCAAAATATCATAATGTGGTGCATGGCTGTATGTCTTCAAATGTTTGTATCCCAATTGTTTTCCATGATGATAGTTACAAATCATATGCCAAAAATCCAATTGTAAAAGTTCTATAAACTAATAATGAGTGAACTCTTAAATGATTTCCCTCGGTCTTCAAGGCTCAGTGAATTTCCCTTTGAAAATCTGGGTAAGCTTAAATAAAGATTAACTCATTACAACACTGTAGACCCCCAGCACTAACCTTGCCCTTATGATATAACCACTTTTTCGTTCTATTTTATATTTTGTGCATTCAGAAGACACTTTCTTTAGGCACCATCATTACCTTTATCTTTGTTCCACTGTAGGAGGTTTTTAATAGCACTGTATAGGAATAGAAATATAGAATAAGTGGACATAGTTTCATTCAAGTATACAGATATTATGACTGGTTTAATCTTTGTATCAGGTTTCAATGATATTTTACATACCATTTCATGACTCATAGATTGCTTTTTCTAGTACACACATTTCTCTAAGCCTTAGATCTACAGATTGAGTTTTAGGCATGGCTTCTCAATTTGAATGCACAGTAGCATTTTAAACTCAATTAAACCTATAAACTCTGACTCTCATTCCCCAGATCACTCATCCTCCTTACTTTAATAGCTCAGGGAGTACAACTACCAAACATCTAGTTTCCTAAGTCAAAAAATTGGATATCACCCTGTATTAGTTTGCCAGGGTTGCTGAAACAAGTACCACAGACTAGGTGGCTTAAACAAAATTTGGGAAGATATAAGTCAAAAGTCAAGGTGTTAGTAGGATTAGTTTTTTCTGAGGTTCCTTTTCGTAGCTTGTGAACAACTTCTTTTTCTGGTGTCTTCATAACATCTTCCCTCTGTCCCTGTGTCCAAATTTCCTCTTCTGATAAGGACACCAGTCATAATGGATTAGGACCTACACTAATGATGCCATTAAAGACCCTCTCCCCAAACACACTCATATTCTTAAGTAATAGTGTTAAGATTTCAATATAAATTTGACATAAGAAATTCTTAATCTCTCCTTCATTCTTAATCCTCCATTTTCAGTCAGTCACTAGGCTCTGTCAATTCTACATACTAAATACATCTCTAATATGCCTACTTTTCCTCATAACATTGTATTAACCTATTGTATGACAGCATTAGATCTCTGTAAACACTGAGATCTCTGCAAAACTCCTAGTCTCATCCCACTCCAATAACATCTCCGTGTGACACCTAGAATGATCTTTGTGAAATCCAGACCAGATTAAATTACAATAGTAACTGTAGCAAGTAGTGTCATGAGCTCAGCTGAGTCTCCAGGTATCAGAAGAGCCCATTGAAAAAGAGGCCAAAAAAGAAAAAGTTAAGCCTTCAGTCATTTACTTCCACAGTAGAAGCAAGAGTATAAAACACTGACTTCCCTGTTCCATTTCCCCCAGGGAAGTACACAACACCTGAGGGATAAGGTACATTAAGGCAGATGTAAGTTTATATCTCTTGAGAGCTCTCACCAAAAGTCTCCAACAGTTTTATAGTCATTGATGCTGGAGGGAGAATATGAGAGTGGCTGGTACTGGAAAAGCACTGGATACTGAATCACGGTGGAGGAGAGTGTCTTCATGGTTTCCCCTTCCTCTCCTCTCTTGTATAAGGAGGACTCAGCAGAAGTGTCTGAAGAAGACCTCTGCTCAAAGCCTCCAGATAGAAAGTGAGACATGAGATGCCTAAACTAAAGATGCAAATATTTCTAAGAGCAGGACTGGTCTTGGGAGCCCAACTCTTTGACTGAAATGCCCATGAGAAAGTTGCAAAGCTGTGGCCATGCACCAAGGCTAGCATGTATGTGTGTATATGTGTGTGTGCTAGAGAAATGGAGGACAGCTTTACCTCATGAGGTCTGAAAGGTAAAGCTTTTGTAATTGCCTATTGTCAAGCCTAAAAAATGTACTTTACTTTCCTCAATTTGATATAATAATAGCATGCATATTTTGTGGGTTTTGTATATATTAAATGCACTAATAGAGGACCCAAGGCAGCAGAGGAACAGGTGGAAGCTTCACAGACCAGTACTAGGACAAAACTGGAATTACAACTAAATAATAGAAAAATAATACTGCATAACCAACTGAACACCAACTGTAGAGAAGGCTTACAACCATGGACAGAGAGAAGAAGACACAGCACCACAATTAGACTGGTTAGGAGTGTGGAGGTGGCATAAGAAGTCTGGCTAGGCTCTAACAGGTGGCACCTGAAGTTCCAGAGGGATATTTCAGCAGTCAAGGTGTTCCCCTACATAAGTATGGGGTCCAAACCACAACAGGAATCTCCAGACCACAGCACTAGATCCAGGAAAGGAACCCAAATAACATATGGCTGTGGAAAGCAGCAGGTTTCTGTCTGCCAGGAAGAGATGGCTATAGAAACAAAGAACCTCTTAAAAGGCCTATACACAGAATTTCTTTTACAGCCACCTAACCTGGGCTCCAGCAGAGGGAGGGCATAGTGAACTAGGGACCATGTGACAAGAGACAGCACTTGGCGGCTCTGGAAAGAGAATTGAAGGAACAGCCACTAGGATCTTTGTGCTGAGTCACACCCCATACTGCAGAAGCCATCTTTTCCAGACAGAGCACTCCTTTCCGAATGGCATCAGCCTGAGGGAAAGTAATACCCCACCTACAGAAACTACTCTATCCTACCCTATATTGCTGAAGCCCTGCTGCTAATCACAGCTGGAGGTTGTTATCTTAGTGATTGAGTTTAACAGCTAAGGTGGATCTCTGGGTTCTGTGAGACTTTAGCTGACCCTCCTCCAGGCCTGGTACTGGTAAAAGATGGCTGTGGTGTACAGCTTGGTTCTTTCTGCACACACCCACTCCCAGGAGAGAGAGCCACAAACAGTGAATCACTGGTAGCTCCAGCCAGGCTCCCCATGGCCAGTCACAGGCAATGTTTGAATTAAGTCCACAGTAGAGTCTTTGCAGATCTGCCTAATACATAGAAATAAATACAAAGAATTAGCTAAAATGGAAAAACATAAAAACAGACCCCAAATGAAAGAACTAGAGAATTTTCTAGTAGAACTACATGAAATGGAGGCTAGCAATTTATCAGATAAAGAGCTTAGAGTAATGACTATAAGGATACTTAACAACATGAAAAAAGACATAAAAACCATTAAAAAAGTCCAGTTAGAAATAAAGAATGCAATATCTGAAATAAACTGTCAGTTAGATGAAGTATCAAATCAGTGATTTGGTAGACAAGGTAGAAAAAAACACCCAGGCAGAGGAGTAAAACGGGAAAAAGAATTTTTAAAAAGTGAGGAGAACTTAAGAAACCTTCAGGACAACATGAAGCACAACAACAACCACATCATGGAAATACCAAAATGAGAAGAGAGTGAGACTATATTTGAAGAAATAATGATCATAAACTTCCCTAATCTGGTGAAGAAAATAGGCACACGGGTCCAGGAAGCTCAGAGAACCCAAAAAAAAGTTAGATCCAAAGAGGTATACACCAAACACATCATAATTAAAATGGAAACACTTAAAGACAAGGAGAGAATCCTAAAAGCCAAAAAACTTAGGTAGCTATATACAAGGGCGCACCAATTAGAATGTCATTTAATTTCTCAACGGAAACATCTCAGGCCAGAAAGGAGGGGTATAAAATATTCAATGTGATGAAAAGCAAGGATCTACAACCTGGGCTATTTTATGCAGCAATGTTATTTAAAATCAAAGGAGAAATAATGAGCTTCCCAGATAAGAAAAAGGTAAAGGAGTTTAACAGCAAATCAAGTACTGCAACAAATGTGAAAGGGATTGCTTAAGAAGAAGAAAAGGAGAAAGAAAGAAAAAAAAACAGAGGGAAATAATCTAATGATAAAATGACACTAAATGCATAACGTGATTATCAATAATCACCTTAAATGTAAATGGTGTAAATGCTCCAAGCAAAAGACATAGGGTAGCTGAATGGATATGAAAAAAAAAAAAACATATATATGCCACCTCCAAGAGACCCATCTCAGATTGAAATATACACAGATTAAAAGTAAAGTGAGGGAAAAAGATATTTCATTCAAATGGAAAAGAAAAGAAAGCTGGGATTGCAATACTTGTATCCAACAAAATAGACTTTAAAACCAAGGCTATAGTCAGAGGCAAAGAAAGACATTACATAATGAGAAAGGGAACAATCCAATGAGAGGATATAACCTTAGTAAACATTTATGCACCCAACATAGAAGCACCTAAATATGTAAAACAGATCTTGATGGACATACAGGGAGAGATCAATGGAAGTGCATGTCTAGAAAGGGATTAGAAATACAGTCCTAGCTGGGGATCTAGGAAAAAAAAAGGATGCAAAAGATCAATGAATCCAAGAGTTGGTTCCTGGAAAAGATAAACAAGATTGATAATCCTTTAACCAGGCTCATCAAGAAAAAAAGACAGAGGACTCATAAAATCAGAAATGAAAGAAGAGAAATAACAACTGACAACAAAAAATACAAAAGATTCTAAAAAAATATTATGAGCAACAATATGCCAACAAACTGGACAACGTGGAAGAAATGGATAAATTCCTAGAAACATACAATCTTCCAAAACTAAATCAGAAAGAATCAGAGAATCTGACTGAATACACAGATTACTCCTAGTGAAATTGAAGCAGTAGTCAAAAAAAAAAAAAAAAAAAGCTTTGGACTGAATGGTTTCACAGGTGAATTTTAGCAAATATTTTGAGAACTATCACCTTTCCTTAAACCACTCCAAAAAATTCAAGAGGAGGGAAGGCTTCTAGGCTCTTTTAACCAGGCCAGCATTATCCTAATTCTAAAACCAGATAAAGACACTACCAAAAAAATAAAAAAAAGAAAAGAAAGAAAAAAGAAAGAAAGAAAGAAAATAAAGATACATAGATTATAGGCCAATATCACTGATAAACATAGATGCTACAATCCTCAACAAAATATTAGCAAACCAATATGGCAATACATCAAAAAGACCATACACTATGACCAAATGGGATTTTTTCTGAGAATGCAAGGTTGGTACAACATTCACAAGTCAATAAACCATATAAACAAAATGAAGGTTAAAAACCACATGATCATATCAATAGATGCAGAAAAAGCATTTGATAAAATCCAGCACCCATTTATGATAAAAAATGGATTTAGCCAAGGGGGGGTGGGATTGAGGATGAGAGGTGGGTGTGGGTGGAGTGGGAAAAAGTGGTAGTGGTGGGAAAATGGAGACAACTGCATTTGAACATCAATTTAAAAAATTAAAAACTATATATGTTAATATACCAAATATAAATCATAAAGTTACCCTAACAATTTTACTGCTTATCACAGGTTTAAAATGTCCTGGACAATAAATGAGAAAACAATATGATGAATTTTATTCTTAGAGGTAAGATCAGTTCAAGACTTGAATGAATATTTAGAGAGATTATTCTATTCCTCAAGTTTTTATCATTTTTTCTTATCTTCTAGCTATAGCTTTCTAATTACAGTGTGGCTTTTCTATTGAGGAGAAAAAAATTAGGACTTCCAGGCAAGATGGAGGCATAGGTAGACACATCGTGCCTCCTTGCACAACCAAAATAAGGACAACAACAATTTAGAAACAAAAAACAACCAGTACCGACAGAAAATTGAACTGTATGGAAGTCTGACAACCAAGGAATTAAAGTAAACACATTCATGCAGACCGTTAGGAAGGGCGGAGTTGGGTGGCCAGGAGGAAAGGGGTTGCAGCAAAGTGGTGACTGGCAGACCCTTGGCACCAAGGGCAGCAGCTAGCAGACCCAGCTAGGTAGCAGGTTATGGAGCACAGTACAGTGTACAAGGAGGCTGGCTGACCAGAAGGTCCCACATTTGTGCACAGATAAACTATGTGAAATTGGGGAGCGAGACAAACCTCGAAACCCAGGGTTCCAGCACGGGGAAATAAAGCCTCAAAACACCGATTGAAAACATCTGTGGTGGTTGAGGTGCGGGTAGAAACTCACAGGAGAGTTCATTGGAGAGATCCATGGGGTCCTAGAATGTATACAAATCCACCCACATGGGAATCAGCACCAGAAGGGCCCATATTGCTTGTGGGTATTGGGGGAAGTGACAGAAAGTAGGGCAGGAGCCGAGCAAGCAGCACTGTCCCTCTCTGACCCCTCCCCCACATATAGCACCACAACCAGCAACTTGCCCCACCCTGGTGAACACCTAAGGCATGCCCAGACCACCAAAAAAAAAAAAAAAGGCCCAAACAGAAAAACAGTTCAAAGCTCCAGAAAACATACAACTAAACGACAAAGAGATAACCAACCTATCAGATGCACAGTTCAAAACACTGGTAATCAGGATGCTCCAGGAGCTCACTGGGTACTTCAAAAGTATAATAAAGATCCAGGCAGCAATGAAGGTCACATTATGTGAAATAAAGAAAAATCTACAGGGAACCAACAGTGTCAGGAAGGAAACCAGGACTCAAATCAATGGTTTGAAGCAGAAGGAAGACAGAAACATTCGACCAGAACAGAATGAAGAAACAATTCAAAAAAATGAGGAGAGGCTTAGGAACCTCCGGGACATCTTTAAACATTTCAACATCTAAATCATAGGGATGCCAGAAGGAGAAGAGGAAGAGCAACAAGTGGAAAAGTTATTTGAACAAATAATAAAGGAGAACTTCCCCATTCTGGCAAAGGAAATAAACTTCCAGGAAGTGCAGGAAGCTTGGAGAGTCCCAAAGAAGTTGGACCCAAAGAGGGACACACCAAGGCACATCATAATTACATTAGCCAAGATTAAAATGGAGGAGAGAAGCAGTGAGAGATAAGGAGGCAGTTACCAACAAAGGAGTTCCCATCAGACTGTCAGCTGATTTCTCAAAAGAGGCCTTACAGGTAAGAAGGGGCTGTAGAGAAGTATTCCAAGTCATGAAAGGCAAGGACCTACATCCAAGATTACTTTATCCAGAAAAGCTTTCATTTAGAATGGAAGGGGAGATAAAGAGCTTCTCAGATAAGGTCAAGTTAAAGGAGTTCATCATCACCAAGCCCTTATTTTATGAAATGTGAAAGGGAATTATCTAAGAAAAAGAAGATTAAAAAAACATGTATACTAAAATGACAGCAAACTCACAATTATTAACAACCATACCTAAAACAAAAACAAACTAAGCAAACAATTAGAACAGGAACAGAACCATAGAAATGGAGATCACATGGAGGGTTAGCAAATAGGGCAATCGGAGGAGAGGGGGAAAAGGTACAAAGAATAAGTAGCATAGATGGTAGGTAGAAAATAGACAGGGGGAGGGTAAGAATAGTATGGGAAATGTAGAAGCTAAAGAACATACAAGTATGACATGGACATGAACTAAAGGGGGGGAATGTGGGTGGGAGGGGGGCAGGGTGGAGGGGAATGAGAGGGGAAAATAGGACTACTATAATAGCATAATCAATAAAATATAGTTAAAAATTAACATTCATTTAGTAAACACTCTGAGAAATAATTTTACTATGTGAGAAATATTAATCAGGACAATAAATGGATATTGTAATAATATTTCCCCTTGAAACTTCTTACCCTGTACGATTCCAAAAAATTTAGAATGGGATCATTATCACTAATGCAGGCAAACATTTATCCAAGATTGTTTATAAATACACATTGGCAGATCCCTACATTTGAGATTAATCTAAGATTTAGTAAAATCTGAGACCCTGAATGGTATATGCTTATGTCATTGGTAATGGTTAGGTTTTATTAACCTAGTATTATGATTGAAAATGTATGCAAAATTCTGCCTAAATTTTAGAATGCTTTTTGTATGCTTTAAGAGCAAACATTAGAATATTTTGCTTTAAAGCCATAACTTGAATTAATGTTTTTAACTTTATTCCTAAAAATAAATTTCAGAGACAAGCTACATTTCACTATTGACAATCTTTAAAATTAGATAGTACAGTCACTCTCATTTAAGCATGTCAGAGGCTCTTACTCTACTGGCATGCATGCCCTCTCTGTTGTCTATTTATCACCATCAGTTAACAATCTTACCATGTTTTTCTCACTTCTTTTCATGTGAAAATTTGCGGGCAAGACTCTTATGTTACACTCATGCTCACATTGTTTTGCTTGTGAAAGTGGCCTTTCTGCTTAAATGCCGGGCTAAGTGGTCAAACAAGCTGGTTAAAAGCATAAGCAGGTAATGACAGAATAAAAGATAAAATATTGAATCCTGAGACTCAATTTGTAATGAATCTATATCCCACATGCCAAAATCATTTGGCCACCCATAGTTTAAGGGATCCAAGGGAATACTTCAAAGAAATA
Organism: Trachops cirrhosus; assembly: GCA_028533065.1. Classification (NCBI taxonomy): domain Eukaryota; kingdom Metazoa; phylum Chordata; class Mammalia; order Chiroptera; family Phyllostomidae; genus Trachops; species Trachops cirrhosus. The sequence goes on from CM052541.1 coordinate 140,417,514, forward strand.
GATACAAGGGAGGATGAGTCTTTGAACTAGGAGTTTCTTTTTGAGTGGAAACATGATTGCCAAAAAACCACAGATGTTCACCACATGAACAGGTGAAAAAATACTCCTCTTTCAAATATACTTATCAAAGTCTTTTCTGCCTTTCTGTAATTTCATTTTAAATAGGCCTTATTTTTCAGCTGTTCTCTGCTTAAAAACCCTAATAAGTGAAGACAGATTGTATGACTTCATTAACAATGGTGAGCCTGAATCTCAAGGCCTTTTTTGAGCCTTTTTTCCCAGCATATGTAATTTCCTAATTGCTGTTCTCTAAAGCAAGAACTGCAATTAGAAAAATGTTATCTGAGGACACAATTCAACTGAACATTATTTGGCATTTCAATTTGTTTTCTAGAATTGAATCATTGTAATGGAAGTGCTACTTGAAAACTTTTTTTTTGTCATAACCACATTCAATTGAGTTTATGGTTAATCCACATGTATGGATTTCCTTTCTCAAATCTTCATCAGACCACAGGCATAATCATTGTTGCCCAGGCAAAGTGGAAATGCCTTTATTAGCAATTATGCAAGAAGGCAGAACAGTAGCTCAGTTATTTACTTGTTAGCAGCCTGGTAGAAGTAATAAGATGGTCTGTAGAAGATTAAAGATGACCACAAAGTCTTTGCAACTTTTTCTGAGAGGTGGGTTTTTTACTGCCCCCCTTCCCTTGAATCTGGGCTGGCCCCAGTGAATTGTTGGGCCAATACAACATTGCAGGAATGTTTAGGGACTTATAAGGCTAAATTTTAAGATTTGCTGCTTTTGTTTGGGCCTCTTGGCACACTCACTGAGTGAAATCAGTTGCCAGTTTGTGAGGAGGTACATGCAGAATCTTGGAGCTGCTCATGTGAAGCACTGAGGCACCCAGATGACCCACTCAGAGGCAACGCCGACATGCCAGCTATGTGAGGGAGCCACCTTGGAAATAAATCCTCCCGCCTCATTTGATCCATTCCAGCTGAGGATACATCAAGTAGAAAACCCATTGTGGTCGAATCCAGCAAAAACTGCATATTTGCGAGCAAAATTAAGATAGCTGTCATTTTAAGTTGCTAAATTTTGACATAAGTTTGTAGCAATAAATAACCAGAACAATGGCCATGGGTTAAATGAAACTATGCAGAGGAAGGGTGGGGGGAGATTTTAATTTTTCTTTTACTTATTTAATGTATTATTATTATTATTATCTGTATATTTTAGTTTTTACATGATGTTCTTGTACCATTATTAATGAATATTCTATGGGTAGTCTGTTAAACTTGAAATTTTTCTAAATTGCTTGCACTGACTTTTATGCCTTGAAGGGCACACTCCAATAGTTTCCTATCAGAAATTCCTTTACAGAATTTCCCCTATTCTGATAATTAGCATTGGGAACTAAGAACATATATTAATCTTGCTAAAACAACATCACTACATAGGCTAGCAAATGCACAGAAAAGGAGAAAAGTGATGATGATAAAGGATGTTGCTAATGTAGTGAGAGAATACTAGTTTCCTAAAACTCCCTTTCCCAACCTCAGTAGCTGACAATATCAACCACCTAGTTACTCAGAATCAAAGGCAGCATTGTCATATTTGAGTCCTCTATATCACCCAGACATTGGCATTCAGTTCCCTATGGGTCCTATGTACATTAGAGCTCATACCTGTTCACTTCATCTATTGCAACCCCTGTGGGTTATCTTTTCTTCCTGCACAACTACAATAATGGAATTTCCTAATTCCCTGTTTCTTCAATATAATGTATTCACAAATTGGAAGAGTGATCCTTTTAAAAGGAAACTTACAGCTGTGTATGTTACTGAAAAGTACACAATGAAAACCCTACAGGTCTTCACAAGACTTGGTCTCCAAACACTTTGGCCAGTCATCTCTGTTTTGACGATAGCTTTCGGACACTCAGGCACTACAGGCACTGTTTTTCCAATGTGGAGACTTCCTGGATCTTCATTGCAGGCTCCTCTTGCTTCCTAGAAATCAATTCTCAATCCAAGTAACCCCGACCAGTAAACAATCCAAGGTTATTCTCCTCCTCAAATCTCACTCAACATTAGTTTCTCCATAAAACTAGCCACAACTGAAATCACTCTGATGATATATTTATGGGCTACTTATTGTATATCCTCCCACCTAACCCAGTAGGCGAGTTCTCTAAGAGTAGGGGAGAGGTTTTTTGTTGTCTCAGAGCTGAGAAATATCCTATTTTAGTGATATTTCTCAAATCACAAGATTCACTCTTTTAAAAAAATATAAAATTTGCATTAATTTTTGTTAGATGAACAAATAAATAATTCTTACATTCCTTTCTATAATATGCTTATTAAAGAACTTTCAACCATGTAATAAGAATAATGCCAAAAATCCTCATTTAAATCTTGAGGAAACATCATTGTAAGAAATCTTTCCTTTGTAGATGGAAGAGACACACTAAATATATATATATGCATATACACGCATACACATGTGTGTATATACACATACATGTACACACATGTGTGCACACATACACGTGTGTGTGTACACATTTTAAATTTTTACTAAGTTTATGTTAGGCAAAATAAGAACACAAAATGAGCCAGTTTCTTCACCTTAGACTGACTCTAATTCGCTGTTGCTTTTGTTGTCGTTTTTCAAGTAGAAAAAGTCTAAATAGGTCTTTTTTTAAATTACTTCATAAGAAGTAGACAACATCACAAAGAAGAGAGGAAAACAAATCCTACAGATGAGAAATGATGTCAATCTTTTTTTATAGCAACTGTAACCATTTGAAAAGTGAAATAATTTTGCAATATAACCAAATCAGTTTTACAAAGAAATATGAAATGTGTATCTAATAGTTTTCACTTAATTAAAGGTAAAAAATCATGGAACATCAAATAAACATTTTGGGGGAGTTTAGAATATCAAAATTGGTTCCTGCGAGAATGAAAGGTTGAATTCCCCAAAGCAGTGGTAAATGTTTCAGTGCCGCACAATGCGGCAAATCCCTACTAAGTAACCCATCAACAGAAGTTTTACATTAATGTGTAACTTTGTTCTAAACATTTACTTTTTATTTCCAATAGGTTTGGAAATTGTCAACTGAATTTGACTCTAAACTTTTTTTAAACTCCTCTGATCAGAAGAATCTCTGCTATTAATATATACTTATCCTTTTTTATAGAGCTCTGAAGCAGAGAATTCATTAAAACAGTGTTATTTCCTTCTGACATCTTTTAAATTTGTAACAATTAGGAATTTGTAAAACAGAGATTTAGTAAGCCTCTACACTTTTTCATCCCCCTGAAAACCATAAATAAGTATAGCAAGCAGCTTGAGAAAAAGTTTCAGCAGTAGTTTATAACATTTGTAAGTTATTGTTAGAAAATTATTTCAGTAAATGTGTTCATTGAATTTCCTTTCTTTAGAGCAAATCAGGAGATGATTCTATCTTTTTAAAAAATAAATCAGGCTATTACTAATAATAAGGATAAAACAAAATCAGAGTTAGAGCTAACAATCATTAAATACCATGAGTCATGTACTACTATACCTTTTTCAAGAATTAATTTCAATAATTAGATTCATTAATTTAATCTTTGTAATAATTTGTCAGGGTATAAACTACTTTTATACCCAGACAGTAGTGCTGAGAGATGTTAAATAACTTTCCTTACCCAAGTCAAATAGCAAGTAAGTGTTGAAATTGGCATTCAGACTGAGGCCAGCTGTCCGACTCCTGAGCACAGGGTCCTGATCACTAGGCTGCACTGCCTCCCGATGGAAGTTTCAGGTCCTCAGCACATGCAGGTCTATCTACCACAGCACATTAGAAGATAATGATCTTTGGAGTTAAGCACACATGTTCAAATACCACTTCTGCTACATACTATTTTTTTTTATCATTTTGAAGTTCCCTAACTTTTTTGAGCTCTATTTTTCCTTCTTCAGAAACAAACAAAAAAAAATCATTTTTCCCAGGTCTCAAGAGATGCTGTAAGAATAAAATATACTTACCTACTGAGATCTGTCCAGCATTGTGGTTGACATAATTTTGTTGATTAGTAAATACTAATTTCCATTTCTTACTTTTTAATATGACAAGGACTATGTATACAAATCTGAGTGTGTGCCAGTCATCATATGCTATTTTAGAGTAGGAAGGCCAATAAATACTGTTTGTTAAATTAGAGCTGATTTCCTAAATAATCTGAGTGTTCCTTTGACTGGGTTGAGAAACTGTCTCTAACAAATTTGCCTCATAGGTTTCACTCTGAGATAGTCACAGACGGTTGAAAATGTTTAATTTATATTTGGAACTGAGTTCAAAGTTGTAATAAATTATGGTGGATAGCAGTTCTGGGTAAGTGATATTCAAGACACTCTGTGAGATTCACAGGCTTTACCATGTGGAATTGTGATTTCTTTAGAACATTTTGATGGTATTAATATGCCCTGTAAATATCTCCTTCCACTTTGTGTTTCCTCAAGGTCACACTGGTTCACGTTTAATTAACTAGTAATTTTGATGCTATACTGGACAGTATGAATAATATATGTCTTTTGGGTAGCATTTGCTTCATCCAGGATTTTCAATTTTATTTCAACAGTATTTAACCAGTTGCAATTTTGTAAGTATGATGTTCTTCTTTTATTCAACTTATTTAGTAACTTGTATATTTGACAGTGTACTTTTACAATTAGTCACCTTTTTTCTTAAGTTCGTAGTAGGTTTACTATTTTATTATTTAGTGTTTCTTAAATATTTTTATAATACATTTATTTGTTTTTATCTTTAATACTTTTTCATGTTTCCACCATTTATTTTGGCCATCTCTTTCTATTATTTTATTTAAATGTGTAAGTCTATGATTTTAAATATTTACTTAGAAAATAAAGGTGTTTACACTACAGATCTTCACATGAGAACTTCTTTAATTTTGCTAATATGTAATCACACATAGTGTTTTCGACATATTTCAGTCCAGGCAGTATAACACTGAGGTGTTTTTTTTCACTCTGCTGTCAAGAATTTTTTAAAAGAGAAGTTTGTGTGTTTCAGTATTTGTTTGAATTTTTGGTAAATTCATGATGGTTAGAATTTTATTATTATTATTATTACTTATTTTTAAAAAGATTTTATTTACTTATTTCTAGAGAGAGGAGAAAGGAAAGAGAAAGAGAGGGAGAGAAATATCAATGTGTGGTTGCCTCTCGAATACCCCCTACTGGGGACCTGGCCCACAGCCCAGGCATGTGCCCTTTCCAGGAATCAAACCAGTGACCCTGCAGTTCACTCAATCCACTGAGCTGCACCACCCAGGGCTATTATTAGTATTTTTTAAATAGACTTTACTCTTGCCCCAGCTGGGCGACTTAGTTGGTTAGAGCATCCTTCCATACACCAGTGGTCCCCAACATTTTTGGCACCACAGACCAGTAAAATGGAAGACTGGGTAGGAGGTGGGTTGAGGAGGGGTATGGGTTGGGGAGGAAAATACAGGGGGCATAGCTCAGGTGAGCTTTGCTTGCTGCCTATTCCTAACAGGCTGTAAGTTGGAGATCCCTGCCTTTCACCGAAAAGGTTGTGTGTTTCATTCCCAGTAAGGGCATTTACCTACATGGTGGGTTCAATCAGGGTATATATGGGAGGCAACCTATTGATGTTTATATTGCTGCTCTTCTCCCCATCCCCCCTCTCTCCCTTCCTCTCTCTCTAAAACCAATGAACACATCCTTGGTGAGGATTAAAAAAATAGACTTTAGTTTTTACAGCAATTTTAGGTTTTCAGAAAAATTGAGAGAAGGTATAGACTAGATTTTCCACATGACCTTCTGCCCCACACATGCACAGCCCTTTAACCAACATCCTCCACCAGAATGTGCATTTGTTACAATCAATGAACCTATACTGATACAACATTACCAGTCAAAGACCAGCATTTACATTACAATTCACATAAACTAACTTGTAATTTCCCTACATTAGTGCCAGAGAATATGGTATATAACATTTCTACTTTTATAGAATCTCTAATAGTATGAAGAATTGTCAGGATATATTTTCATGTTTCATGCACATGGGAAATGAAAGTACATTGTTATGTTTGGGGCATAACATATATTTGACTGTGTGTGTGTGTGTGTGTGTGTGTAAAAAGTAACCTAAACAGTCTGGTACTAGCATAAAAATAGGCACATACTTATAGATCAATGAAACAGAATAGAGAACTGATGCGGACACCAGCCCGCAGTGTCCACGGCGTTATGGATGAGACACAAGACAAATTCACATGGACTACAGAGTCCTGTGGAGGAAAAGGTATGGCATGGCTACTGTCTCAAGGAGAAGGTGCCTCACAGCGACCTGGCCACTTTCTCAAGAGGAAAGCACCCCGACCCTTGCCTTGACAGGTTTTGATTGGCTTTCAATTTGTACAGGAATACAGGTAAAGTTCATTAATCATTGTCAGGCAGTAAGGATCAAACAACGGATAGCATACAAAGAACTATGAGGGCTCATTCTGAGTCAGGGTCTGTTAGCTAAAGGGCTACAAAACTTTGGGAAACAAACTCATTTCCTGCTTGGGCCTTTATCATTTAATTGAGAGCATTCTTAGCAAAACAGGTTTCACAGGAGTTTATGTAATTTTTTCTCAGGCCTGATCACCCCAGGAACCTGCCCTTTCCAGCGCAGAGCTGCACCGCCCTCTGTCATTGTTTCAGGCTTAAGTCAGGTAGAGGAAGCAAGGCAGCCAAGAGATTAGGAGACTTCTCTCAGACAGAATGAGGACTCAGGCTTTGTCAAAGCTGAGGGGCGAGGGTCCATCACCCCCTTTCTCCACAGCCCTCCTAGTCCTTCTCTGGGGCCTCCACATGACCATGCCTGTCTTAGGTCGTTCCCCCCTTGGGGAATCTTATCCGTCATTGGCTAACTGATCAAGCATTGGGGGCCAGTTATGGAAAAAGGAGCAGAAGCGGTGCTCCTGCCAGGGAGATAAACTTTGTCTCCTTAATGGCCTCTGGTCCGAAGGTCGTTCACTCAGGCTTAGCCATGGAGGGTTACAGCTCCTGAAACAAGGCAGGGCAGCTCCCAACAGAGAACCTAGAAATAAACCCATGTCTTTATGGTTAATTAATATTTGACAAAGGGTGCACGAGCATACAATGGAGTAAAAACAGTCTCTTCAATCAATGGTGTTGGGAGAACTGGACTGGCACTTGCAAAAAAAAGAAAAGAAAGAAAGAAAGAAAGAAAGAAAGAAAGAAAGAAAGAAAGAAAGAAAGAAAGAAAGAAAGGAAGGAAGGAAGGAAGGAAGGAAGGAAGGAAGGAAGGAAGGAAGGAAGGAAGGAAGGAAGGAAGGAAGGAAGGAAGGAAGAAAGAAAGGAAGAAAGAAAGGAAGGAAGAAAGGAAGGAAGAAAGAAAGAAAGGAAGAAAGAAAGAAAGGAAGAAAGAAAAAGAAACCAGACCACCAGCTAACACCATACACCAGAATAAACTCAAAATGGATAAAATTCTTAAATGTAAGTCCTGGTACCATAAAAATCCTAGAGGGAAACATAAGTGATAAAATTTCAGATATCTCACATAGCAATATTTTTGCTGATATATCTCGTAGAGCTAAAGAAATAAAGGAAAAAAATAAACAAATGGGACTACATCAAATTAAAAAGCTTCTGCATGACCAAAGAAACCGTCATCAAAATGAAAAGGGAACTGACTGTATGGGAGAACATACTCACCAATGATACAGCAGGCAAAGGTTTAATCCACAAGATATATAAAGAACTCATGAGACTAAACAACAGGAAGACAAACAACCCAATTAAAAATGGCTATCATTAATCAGCAAACAAGTGTTGGAGAGGATGTGGAGAAAAGAGAATCCTAGTGCACTGTTGGAGAGAATGCAGACTGGTGCAGCCACTGTGTAAAATAGTATGGAGGTTCCTTAAAAATTAAAAGTGGAACTGCCTTTTGACCCAATAATTCCAATGCTGGCAATATATACTAAGAACCCCAAAACACAAATTCAAAGAACTTATGTGCCCCTGTGTTCATAATAGCACTATTTTTAATAGCCAAGACTTGGAAACAGCATAAGTGGCAATCAGTAGATAAGTGGATCAAAAAACTATGGTACATTTACCCAATGGAATACTTAACACAGCAGAAAAAAAGAAGGAATTCCTGTTTTTTGCAACAGCATGTAAAGAACTGAAGACTATTATACTAAGTGAAATAAGTCAGTCAGTGACAGATGAATATCATATGATCTCACTTATAAGAAAATAAACTAATGAACAAAATAGAACCAGAGTCATGGAATCATGGAACAGACCACTGTAAGAGGGGAGGGTGGAGGGGGTTAATGGTGGAAAGAAGGGGAACGGACTTTGGACATGGGCAAAGGTGTGGGAATTGACTATGGAAAGGGAGGTGGGCTACGTGGAGGGGGGGAAGGGAAGAAAATAGGACAACTGTAATAGCATAAACAATAAAACATTAAAACAAAGAAAAGTTTGGAAATAAGACAAAGAGAATTTTATGTTTCCTCTATACATAACAATATTCCAAATGTTATCATTATTCTTAATATATTTACTTGTGTATGTATACATAAGCTACAATAGACTGAGTTTAAGTTTCCTACAATTGTTTTGTATATTCCATTTTATATTTTTGAAAATATTTGCAATATGAATTCTGATCGATACATAAAACTTCCTAATAATTCCCCATGGTGATTTTAGTGGCTTATAAATTGTCATTATACACTTCTCTTTGCTTCATTTTATACTTTCTATATTAAATTTGACCTCTTATTACTGATATCATAATTGATTTCTTTTCATTTGCATTTACCAAGTAGTTTTTGTTGTTGTTGTTAACTTTCAAGTAATTGTATAGCACATGGAAGGGGTTGGAGTTTCTATTTTTAATCAGTTATGATGATATTTACTTTTTTAAGGCAATTGATTATCACTTATAAATACTGATATATTAAATACTTTTGTGCTTAGAAAATCTATGTATTATAATATTTGCCTCCAGGGTTTGTTTTTATTATTTGGGTTAGTAATTTCCAGGGTCTTGTTCCTACTATCTGTGTTGACTTTTCAGGTTCCTCCCTTGGTTTGATGAATATCATTGAATTATACAGTTATTCTTTATACTTTGGGTTAGTGATTATTCTTCCTTTCATTGAAGAACAAGTTTCTTGTCATTCATTTATCATTTGCTATCTTAATTATTCATTGGCTTACAGGGTTATAGCTAAGAGTTGTGTAGAGATACCTCTACAAGACTGCTTTTTAATGGTAGTTATGTTGCCCACTTTAATAAATGTTGTGTAGTTTTATCTCGGTTCCAACAAAACCACTCTCTCCTGGTGAGTGGCACAGAATGCAGCTCTGCCGATCAGGTGGCTGTCCCCAGTGACTGCTGTCGTGACTACAGAAGAAACAACAAAAAATGAATTGACAAAAAATATACATTAATTAACAAAATCACTTATAAGATAATTGATATGTAAAGGGACATAAGGGAAGGCCATGGCAATCAGGAAAAATGATAAAAATTGTAGGCAATTAGTGTTTAATACTTGACTTATCTGTAGCCCTTAACTCTCCTGCTTATAGGCCATTTTCATTAGAGTGCAGTTCCTCCCCCACCCCCAGAAAACTGCATTTTATCCCAATTCTGCCATTTCTTAATCTTTGTTATAAAAATTTTGAAAACATAAAAATAGACACTAAAATGAACACCCATATCTGTGTTACCATTACCCTCTTCAAATTTTATCAATATTGAGGAACCCAGCTTCACATACACTCCCACCAGGAGAAAATATGAGGGAATAAACATAACAAAAAAAGTGGTGGACCTGTACACTGAAAACTACAAATTATTAATGAAAGAAGTAAGTCAGACTGCTCTGCATTTTAATTGACTTTGTAACCATTACTGAAATACTTTCCAATGCCTTGGCTGCCTTATTTGTAAAATTGAATAGTGATGACATTGTTCTTCTCAGTGTGTGGGTACTGTTGGAAATACTTTTTAAAGTTTTATTCAGACAACTGTGGTACTAATATTTAGATCAATATAACTTCTTGGAAAACATTAGCAAGACAATAACAGCCAATATTCAAGAACAAAAGAAACTAAACTTGTATTTCTTTAATTAGTAATACAAGGGTTATAAAAATACCCATGACATACAACTCAAGTGGGTGTGTTCCAGTACACTGCCCGTAGATACTGGTAACTTGCATGCTAATTACCTCATCTCCTCCCACTACTGTACGCCTTTTCAGGCCTCCTGCAAACTGTTGTCCAATTTTTTTCCTGGTTATTAATCAGTTAACCTTTCTGTAGAGAAGATGAAAAATTTTCAGTGATGATTAATCTTACTCCTCTGTATATATTATCAAGGATATTTTGCTTGTTATTATTATTTTTTAAATTCTCCTTTTAAATGTATTATTAAACCTTCTTTTTTCCAAATGACAAAAGCAAAGCTAGATGACTATTTAACAATGAAGCACTACCAGCTGGTACTCCAGCCTGGTGAAAGTTACCATGTGTTACCACTTTATCTTAACATAAATCCGTAAATAGAAAAATGTGAAAAGTAAACTAAGTTTCTGAATGTCTTTGAATATGAACTATAGAAAATAGCAACATTTTAATGCTACAACCAATCATCAAGAACTTGTGGTAGGAAATGAAGGACATCAAGAAAAACTGATATACATTAATTAGTTTAGCTCACTTATGTGATTTTCAGTATCATGATCCTCTGAAAGTGGTTGTGCCACATGTAAAATTTGAATGCATGCTTATTAATGTCAAAAAAGATTAGTCCAATTATAAAGGTACAGAAACAATGAAAAACTTCCCAGCTAAGAATGAGTAGTGTACATTAAAAAGCATATTTTGGCTTTTTTAATGGTTATGCCACATGTTTTTTGCTTATCTTATGACAATTCTGTTTTATATGGACCAGTGAATGGTGTTTTTTTCTTTCATTAATTCTAAAGTGTTGGTTCCATTATTAACTTAAAAATTACTTCACTGACTCACTTATTCTCACGTACTCAGGAAAATTTTGGTTAATTTTAGATTTGACACTTTAAATCTTTAAGTGCTTCACTTATAGAATAAGAATATCCTATACTATAAAAATGCAATAAAATGTTTAGATAAGTTTTATAAAATAATAAAATGAAATGAAATGAAATGTGTTAGATTCTAACTATAAGAGGTGGGGAGGGTTGGGTGGGTGGACTGGGGTGGGAGTAAAAGAAAATTGTACTTGAACAACAATTAAAATAAAATTTAAAAAAGAATAATAAAAGCTCACTTTTTGGCATTATTTAGTATATTTTATTGAATCAGAGAATGAAGAGAGTTTTTTTGTGCTAAAGAGGAATTGTAGCCACCACTTTGCTGGGAAGACTAAATAAGGTAAGGTCTGTGGAAAATGTGAAGTGCTAGGCAGAGAGAGGCTAATGTTCTGATCATTGCTAACCCCCTTCTGCTCCCTCCCTTCAGTAAACTGGAACTGTCCTCTTACCTTTGACTTAGGAAAGTGACCCCTTTCCATAACTGTTTCAGATTTCTCTGCACTACTCGGAGAACTAAGAAAAACAGTCTCGTCACTTTGTACGTAAGGCCACTCTTGCTCTCATTTTCCCTCCCCTGTTTTGCTTCTCCAAGCCATTGGAAATGTGGGTAGCAAAGCACAAAACACAAACAGGTGCTCCCTTCATCCTTCCTGCCCTTCAGGGGGAGGTCACACTGCCTTTGACAGTCTTCTGACAGGGTTGTGGGCAAACATGCACAGTTTTAACACCCAGCTGGCTCTTTGCACATAACTTTATATTTTATTTGATGGTCATAATTAGAAAGAAATAGAAAATATTCTAGTATCTTGTGATAGCCTCTAGCTGAGAAAGAAGATAAGAGGACAAAAGACGATCTGGACTGGTATCAAAACGAAACACAAAACTGAAGGCCCCTATGGGCAGTTTGACCTCAGATAGGTGCTCTGAATGCTATGAAACACTGACTACCGTGAATGTATAATTTAAATTTTCAGTACTCTTTAGCAATTTAAATTATTCTTTGAATATTTCACATGCTCCGGAATTTGTTTCTGAAAGATGAAACCATAAAGTAGATAATTTTATCGTGCTAAATAACTTTAAGATATAATTATTTTTAAACATTCACTTTTAAGTTGTTTGGCATGCAGAGCATCATTTTTTCCCAAATAAGTAAGTTTATAAAATCTAACTATATTTTTGAAACATTTCCAAAGGCCTTTGTAGGGCCCTGTCACTAAATCTTCCCCCTCCTCATTCCAAGTACCACTTGAAAGTTTTTCTTTCGCGAAGTCCCCTGTATGTAATCTTGGTCCTGCCTAGGTTAGATCCAGCATTCATGCCTCGGTTTTTCTTGTTGTTGCTGTTTGTTTTTCCTTGTACTTTTCCAAAACAACTGAACTTGGAAACTTAGTTCTCATGATTGAGTCTATGCTTTGCTCTTTTTGCTAAGCCACTGTTGTGATAACATTGCTCCAACTACTCTAAGACTTTTCATACTAGCATTCTAAATTCTGCCTTACCACCAACCTTTTCCAATAATAACACTGACAATTATATAACACTGCTTTGAGTCATTTATGTACAATCATTACTACAATGTTCTGAGGCTGGGACAGTTAAGAAACTAAAGCACAGAGTAATTAAATCACATCTCCAAAATCACAGAACTAAGCATTAAGAAGAGCTGGGATTTGAACTTAGGTAGCCAAGGTCTCCCATCTATGGGGGAGACCACTCTGTAAATTGCCCAGTTCCCCCTTATTCATCATATAACTTTTTTCTAAACTCCTCATTTCCAAACCTCTCTGTTCACAGTTCCACTGGAATATCTATCTACCCATTATCTTTTCCAGAGCTCTCTAAACTTCCTATAGCTATGCTACCAGTGTATGTATGAGAGGCAAGTCAATTTACTTATTTTCAATTTGGTTGAGGAATGGCTTTGTGAAAATACTTTATTTATACACACACACACGAATTCTCTTGTGTTCAGTGAACTTCCTAGTGATAGCAGTTGGGAAGGCAAAGATGCCAGAGAGTAAATGATCGGAAACAATATTTTCTTTCTTGAGCAGGACTGCTAAGACCACAGGACAATTATACTCCACTTTTTTTTTACCTCACCAAAATTTAATGTTAAAGTCCATATTTTTAATAATATCCAAAAGTGCTTATGAAAGATGTTGATTTTTATAAGTAAGATCATTAGTCAAATATGGGATTGGTTATAAGTTGCTTGAACTTCTCACTTTAGAGATGGCTCCATATAACAGAGTAGAAAACAGGACTAAAATGTTCATTCTACTTGAGGAAGTAAGGGGGTGATTCAGAGTCAGGCAAGTCTTATAAGTATAATTATATTAATCGTCCAAGGTGGTGAAGGACATCCCAGACAAAAACATGTATAAGTGTACTAATGATTAATTTAATTTTAGGGATCACTCATTATATCAATTATTCATTTTAAGTATGCAAGATCTCAGACCCTTTTTAGGCCCTTTATGATATTTAGAATAATCACAAATTATTTAAATACAGATGATATATCGCTATTTTACATATTGACATGACTGAATTCAGAGAGGAGTAATATTCTTTTTACAAATTATATACTTAGTGGTGGTTAGTCTGAGATTCAAATCCATAAATATTTACCTTCTAAGGTAATACACATTTCTCTAAGCCAGAGAATACCTTGTGGCCTAGGCTGAAGTGAGTCAAAATTGAGAGAGATGTTGATGAGGCTAAAGAATTAGACAGGGATCAGATTATGGAGTAAAAATAATACATAACAAAATTCTTCCAGTTTTGTAGAGGAAGATTAGAAAAGATACAGACAGTTATTAAGATATTGAAATAACCCAACCAATGGTGGCTTAATAACAACTAGAGTGACATTGAAGAAGGAGAGAAGTAAGTGTCAGAAAGTAAAACCCAGAGGATTTAACAATCAATACATCTTGTTGATTTTAATTCCCTAATTTGAGCACAGTTGCTTGGCTGTTGTAGTGGAAGAAGGGTAGATGTTAGAAAATGAGTTCAGTGTAGAGATTTTTTCATTAGAGTTAATAGGTTTGGAGTGAAAGCAAGAATGAGAGAGCATGATAAAGAGATAGATGATATAGATAGCTACAGATGATAGGAGATAGATAAATGATAGATAGATAGATAGATAGATAGATAGATAGATAGATAGATGATAGATAGATGATAGATAGATAGATGATAGAACAGTGAGAGAGAGAGAGAGTGCCTGAGATAGGAAGATTTTACCCTACTTCTTGACTTCTTGGTACTGAGCCTGCTCATCAATATCTGTCCCACAGAAGCGGTTAAGTTAAAGTGGCCAGACTAAAGTATGCACCTTCTATCCTGTTCTGACCTGCACCCCTTGCCAACCTACTGCTCTTTTGACACCAGCAGACAAAACAAACTTAAGTAACACATTAACTGACTACAAAATGAATACAGTTATACAATGCAATGACCTCGTTCTGAATTTTTTCTATGAACTCAAAGAATAACAGTCATCATTTATTTAATGTTTATCATCTTCAGACAGAATATTACAAGATTCTAACATATTATCTTATTGATTCCTACAAGACCCCATGAGGTCAGTTATATTATTATTCTTGCTTTGCAAATAAGAAATTGAAGCTTAAACAAGTTTAAGCCAATACCCTAAACAACCAGTAATTAATAGACCTATTCTTCAAATCCAGCTGTTTGATTTCAAAGCCCAAGTGTTTAACATTATCCTAAAGTGCTTCTACAAATTCTTCCTGAATCCAGTTGGATAATGCAAGATCACATCTCCATTATCTATATTATGATCAAATACAAACTTCACAGAATTTAAGAACTTTTATGTGTGGCTTGTGCAAAAGCTTAGCTTAGCTTCATTTCCCATTACTCTCTGAAACATGTCAATGCTGTAACTGTATGCCCTCCAAATTCCACCAATCCCTGCTCTGCTCTTGAGCAGACCGTGATCTTTCGCATGCCCATGTCTTTGCTCAGGCAAAATATGGAGGTCTTCACATCCAACACCATTTGTTTTAAATGCCATCTCCTTGATGAAGACTTTCCCACACTTTTACCTCCAAAGATTGTTTAATTCTACTTCTTTGCAGCTGTAGCATTTTGTCTAAAACTTTGCTATCATATCCACTTCATTCTTATTTGTGTTTTCATGTACAAATCTTTTTCATGCACATCTCAGGAATCTTTTTTTATTCATTTCCATGTTCTCTTCAGGCACAGTGTCAGTCATTATGCTGTCACTGAATCACAATTGGAGAAGAAAAAGCTAAAGATGTTCTATTTGCTAAGAAATTGTGGGACTTATTTCTAATCTCTCTCCATTTATCTCTGAAATGGCAGTTCTGCCCACCTAGTGTGTGTGTAGAGGGTGAAACACACTGGTGGAAGCAGCTTCTAGAGCAGGTTGGAACAGGGCTCTGGACAGAGTACAGTGAAAGGTATTCATATTGCTATCCTGCTTTTCATCAGTTGATTTTTGTCATAACACATGTAGTGAATGACTGTCTTAGTTCTCTTGAAGGAATTTTCTAATAGAAGATTAAAATGGCTTCAATGTACTTGAGTATTTTGAGGGGAAGGATTACTGTCTGGTAGAGGAGAAATAGATGAGAGTATATAGATAGGAGAGAGCAGAAGTACAGTGAGATTACTTTTGCCTTCTATTTAAAATAATACAATCACTGTCAACAATAAAGAATAATAACTTCAAAGATTTTGCAGTGCTCCCTCCGATTCTGACATATTTTGACAAACATTATGTTCTTAATTATTTGCCAGAGAGTAAAACACTTGGCACTGTTTGGGGATCAAATATTGAAGGTAATAGAAAAAGGAAGAAGAAAATTAATATTTAAAGTGCTTTTAAATAGCATATAAGTCCCTTCGTTAAGGAGAAAACATTATATGAATGTATATATACACTCAATGTTTTAAAGTATTAAATAATTCAAGACAACAAAAACTAAATAATATAAATTATACAAAAATGATTGTAGATAAATTATTCAGTCATAATGCCATTAAAGAGGAAAATGGGATTAACATAAATTGAGAAAAGATTGGTTTGCAATAGCAATGCTAAAAAGTGAAACATAAATTACAAAATATTAACTATATTTGGATATTTGTTTTATCTACTCAGACCAAGAGAATTTGAACAAGTCAGAGATGTTTTTATAACTTAATATATTGAAAGTCAAAAGGAGAAAGTCCTGATGAGGCAAAGTTAGTCCTACAGAGCAGAAGGTTTGGTTAGGCTAGTTGCAGCCTATGGGTTTGACTAGAGTAGCGCTTACTGATCAGACTGACCAAAATATATACTTGTTTATATTGAAAAGTTTATATTGAAAAATGATCAGCCCATGCACATTTTGCTTGCAAGTTATCACCTAATTCTTGTCCATGAATAGGTAACAAGTTTAGCCAATTAACACCTTGCAGCCAAAGCAAACGAAATAAAATATAGGAAGTAGAATTTTCCTTTAAAAAATCTATGGAGAGAATTGTAAAATAAAGGAGCTGCATAGAGGGGGGAAGATGGTGGCGTGATAGGAGGGAACACACGCCACCTCCCTCTTCAAAAGACAGGAAAACCTAGCCATACTACAGAGGACATTGCAGCATACATGAAAATAAGAAATCAAAATTGTAGTGGTCATGGAAAGACCAGACGGTAAGGAGACTACTGCAGGATAATAACAGCCCAGGGATCAGCGTGGGGAGCAGGGAGGTTGCAGCCCCAGCCCCAGAGCTCCGGGAGCTGCCGCAGGTGCAGGTCGCTCGGGGCGGGGGAGCTGGGTCATTCGCTCCCTCCCTGGCCAAACAAGGGCTGATCAGGAGACCTCCGAGCAAGCTTTGGGGAAGATCACAGCCCAGCCAGTGGAGCTAAAGACAGCAGGAACTTGCGTGGGCGCCCCAACCCAGAGAGAGTTATTTTTTGGGTAAATGGCTTGGTGCCTACAGCCGTGAGCATGCAAAAAGTGCAGGCGTTCTGTGGGATTCCTGGTGCCCAGGCCGGGAATTTGGGGGAGGCTCGAGTCCCCCAAAATCCACAGCGTAAACACTTGTGAACCTGTAAGCGGTGGCGAGCGCGCGCACTCCACAGTGAGCTTTCCCAGGGAGAGGCGCCTGTACAATGGGTTGGGGGACCACCGTGTCTTGTGCCTGCGCCCCAACCCAGAGAGAGTAACTTTTTTGAGTAAAAGGCTGGGTGCCTACAGCCGTGAGCATGGAAAAAGTGCGGGCATTCTGCAGGATCCCTGGTGCCCAGGACGTAAATTCGGGGGAGGTTCCAGCGC